>JASSUY010049546.1:0-11617 GCA_032466535.1 Forpus xanthops
AGAAGCTGTGGCTGCCCCATCCCTGCAGTGCTCAATCCAGGTTGGACACAGGGCTTGGAGCAAGCTGCTCTATGGAAAGGGTCCCTGCCCGGCGCAGGGTTGGGGCTGGAGGAGCTTTAAGGTCCCTTTCAACCCAAATCAGCCTGGGATTCTCTGACCTGTGCAGTATTTGTGCAAGCTGTAATGTGGGTTACCTAAGACACCTCTAGGTCCCTGGATGCATCCAGGTCTGAAGGGTGCTGTGTGCTGCTTGCTGAAGCAGGGAAGCCCATGCTGTGCAGGACTTGTGGCAGGCTGTTCGGCTCTACAGCAGCCACTGAACCCCCTCTGCTTTCAGAGCTCTGGGGAAGGGACATTGTTCTGCTAACAGAGAATGTTTTCTTTCAGAAAGTGACTTAAATAAGAGTGCTGAGGCCCAGCCACCGCCCCAGAGTGCCAGGTATGTTTGCATCATTCCAGTCAGGATGTGCCTTGGGAGATCCATAGCCCGGTTCAAAGCAGATTCCACACTGAAACGTTGCTCTATGGCTTCAGTGTCTTTTGACCATGGAGCTCTTGCAATTGGCTTTCTCTGCCTCCAGGAAAGGGGGATTTCACCTACATCTTATTTAATTTGTCCCTTCTGTCATGTGAGAAATCTCTTGGATGACTCCTTGTGCATACCCAATGGCATAGAAGCTCGGATAGTTTTATGGCCTCTTTTACACCTGGTTTGAGACAATGGAGGATTTGCCATGTATGATGCACTGTGGTTTCCTCCCAGGAGAAAGCCAAGCTACAAGAGAGCCGTGGATGAGCGCTATGACCAGCAGCAAGCAGAAGAGGGAGGGCTGTCTCCTCTGAGAAGGAAGTCCCCAATCTCAGCCTTCCCGGCCAGCAAAGTAAGAGCCCTGTAACCCTGATGTAACTGCCCCAGGTCCTGCTCCCCCTCAGCCTCCTGAGGGCCTTCCTGGCATTCCTCCCTCAGGCTGTGCGGCCGTTCAAGACGTTCCTGCACACTGTGCAGAAGAACCAGCTGCTCATGACCCCGTGCTCTGTGGGGAGGAATGGGGTGATCAAGTCCTTCATCAAGCACAACACCCCTCTGCGCTCCGATCCCAAGGTAAGTGAAGCTCTCGGAAGCTGGGATGTGGTGCTCTGATGAGTGTCAGTCGATGTAAAAAGGAACTTTTTGACCCATCTTAAAGCAACCAGAGGCTGTTTGCACCTACAGAAACTAAGTAAGATTGTGCTTAGTCAGCTCCCTAAAGGGCTCTAATTTGGACTCTGGGCTTCGTTGCTGTAGCCTTCCCCTGTGGTATTAGCCAGCAAGTGAGGAATGAAAACCAAGGGGATCTTGAATGCTGCAGTGGAGGTGTATCTACAGCTGAAGTCTCACACCCAAAGTCTCCTTTCTAGGACTGTTCTAGCCAATAATATCTGAGCAAATGCCTCTGAAATCCAAACTGCTGCTGGTTTGAGCTGTTTCAGACCTTTGAAGCAGGAAGAAGCAGGTCTCCTGGATGGGAGGCTGCTGGGTCAGAGGGACAAATGTGCTCGTGTCCAAGCCCAGTGGGCATCCACATCAGTGTTGTGTGAGTGTTGCAGCCAGCAGAGACAAACCCACTCCTGTGCTGGCTGCAGCTGATACCTCTGCCTGGGCGCACCAGTGATGTTCTCAGCATCACAGAGGCAGCCCCGTGCCCCAGAGCTGTTGTTTGGGTGGATGGAGTCAGATTTGCTGCTAGGTTTCCAAAGGGAGTTTACACAGGACAGTTTGGTCATAAATCATGATGGTTTCATTACATGGGCTGGACTTGCAGGAGGAATACTGCCTGCATCCATCCCCAATGGGCAGCCCTTCCCTTCCTGACCTGCTTTTAACCGGGAAGTCAAAGTGCAAGGGTTCAGCTTCACAGATGCACCTAGGGCCATGCTGAGCACAGGCTGCTCATACTGCTCATACCCAGCAGCTTGCCTGCAGAATAAGGTGGTTCTCGAGCATGTTTTCACTTGCAGAAGAGTGGGAGGGAGAGGAGGGCATCCTGCAGGAACTGGTTTTCCTGCATCCAGCTTTTATCTGGCAACCTCATACCAGAACTTCATTGTGTTGCTCAAAGCTGTCAGGTTGTGCTGCTGAAAGTCCTGCTGTGCTGCAGCAGAGAGGAGGGGTCTGTCAGCAGGGAGCAGTGCAGGACTCCATCCTCAGCCTCATGCTGCTCCTCCTGATGGTGTCTGTGCTGGAGTGGAGCTGATGGGACAGGAGGGAACCTTCTGCTCAGTTTGTCCTGGGTGTTCTATTTCAGGTTTCATTCCAGTGCAGGCAACTTCCCCTCAGGGCTTTTTCCATGTGGGAGCCAAGTGTAACTAAACAGCACCAGAGCAGGAAGATACAAGCATTAGTTTCCAATTAGCCAGCTCGGATGCTAATAGCACCCATTACTCATAGCATGGAGCGCAGCACAAGGCAATCACTTGAACCTTTCACCAATGGCTTTGTACTCAGACCAGGCCTGTTGTAATTGGGCATCTGCAGTATCAAATCTGGCATTAAATTAGTTCATCTCAGTCTGCCTGCTGACTGTGCTGATGGCTGGCTCTTGTTCTTCTAATGAGGCTGTTCTTGGGCTGAGTTAGCTGCACTGCTTAGGACAGAAATGCCCTGGGTTTGCCTGCCTGACAGTTGGGGCTTGAAAGGAGCTCTGAGCCCTCCAAGTGGTGGTGGGTTACCACGAGAGGAAGGAGCTCGGACTTGAAGCAAGAAGGTGTTTCCTGGAGCGGGCTCTGTCCGGGTAGTTGGCAGCACTGCCAAGCATCGTGGTGTTTACCAGCACAAGCCTCAGCGCCGGCTGCCTGCCATCCCTGCGGCAGCTGCCGGCCCTTCAGGAGCCGATGCTTTCCATCTTCCCAGCTTCACTGAGATTAACACCACAGCTTGTTTGCCACTGCATCTGTTCCCAAGCACCCATGACCACGTCACTCCTACCTGAGCTCTGTGCCGGGGATGTCGGTAGCATCCTTGGGGTCTGGCTGCAGTTCCTTGCTGTTATCTCCCGGCCCTTGCTCAACCTGAGCAAGAGGAGGTCGAAAGCAGCTCTGTTGGAGGGGTATAATCTCATTTCTCTCCACCTCAGGAGAAGGAGAGGCAGAAGCTGGAGACGCTGAGGAAGAAGCAGCAAGCGGAGCATCTGAGAAAGCAGAAACTGGAGGAGGAAAAGAAACGGCGACTGGAAGAGGTCAAGCTGTGAGTGCTGCCTGCCCTGGCCGGGCTGCTCCTGCCCCTGCAGGCCCCAGGGCCCGGTCTCTTACCCTGCACAGACCATGCATGCAGCAGCTCTTGCTGCCTTGCTCTCCCTCCACAAAGAGTGTTTGCTCCTTTCTCTATTGCGTGCTAATGACAAGTGAAACTGTGGTGGCCGCTGCTGCAGCTTCTTGTCTCAGGTCCTTGGTCTGGGGGCTTAAAACCCCCCTGATGTGTAATGCTGCCGTACCTGGCTCCCTGCAGTCCCTGCTGCCCAGAGCCGGGTCCGTGGGCTCTGCTGGCTGGGCTGCAGTGCTGAGCCTGGGCTGTGTCCTGCAGGAAGAGGGAGGAGCGCCTGCGGAAGGTGCTGCAAGCTCGGGAGCGGGCAGAGCAGATGGAGGAGGAGAGGAAGAAGCGGATTGAGCAGAAGATAGCTCTGTTTGATGAGAAGACAGAGAAGGTAAGGCCCAACGTACTGGAGAGTTTACTCAGGAGCACCGGTGTGAGGTGATGCCGCACAAGTGTGCCGTGAAAGAGAGGAGCTGAGGCTGCTTGAAATCCAGGGGATGAGCTGGAGGACAGTGGGGTAAGGGATGGTCCAGAGGCCAGGTGATTGAGCGGCTCCATTGTCTTGGACAGAGCAAATGGCAGCTGGAACCCTGACTTTCCAGAACTGTGATGCTCTAAATGGGCTTCATTAAGGCTCTGTTAGGTGAGAGAACTTCCAGTAACTAAAGCCAGCTTCCTGGCCCTGGGGCTTGGTCTTGAAGCTGTTCTCCCATCTGACTAATAGAGGAAGAGGTGAAAATAAACCACTTCCTCCAGACCCTCTCTTGTGTCTGAGCCTTTGAGGCAATTTGCACATGCAACCAGAGCAGTCCTTTGTCTGCTTCAATTATCCCCATCTGCTTTTCCTATTCATGGTTCTGAGAATACATTGTGATGGCTTTTGTGGTATTAGGTGTATAATGCAATACCCCAGCTCTTCCTGTGGAGATGGAAAAGGTCATTGCCCCACGTATTTCCCTTTCAAATCAAACCAGGTCCCATTGGCTCCTGGTGGCAAAGGAAGAAGCTTTGGCCCCCGAGGGATGGGAGCTTTGCATCCTGCTGTGGTGTTCCACAGGACAGGACAGTCTCACCCAGGGCCCTGTGCTCAGCTGGTTCCATGTGTGTTTGTGTTGTAGGTGAGGGAGGAAAGGTTGGCAGAGGAGAAGGTCAAAAAGAAAGCAGCTGCCAGGAAGATGGAGAAGGCAGAGGCCCGGCGCAGGCAGGAGGAGGAGGCCAGGAGGCAGAGAGCCCTGCAGCAGGTCTGTGCTGGAGCCCCTCGTCCTGGTGTAGGTAGAATGGCCACAGCCCCTGCAAGCAGAACTAACAGGAGCCAACGGAGCGCAGATCAGGGAGGTGCAGAGTCTCTGTCCTGGAAGCCCTCCAGTGTTGTGCTTCCTGTTTCCTGCAGGATGCTGTGAGCTGTCAGTGGCGACCCAGGTTCCTTCCTCAGTTCTGGACCGGTTTGCACTAAAGACCTTAATTTGTGATTGACAGGATGAAGTTCTCTGCACTGTAAACCCATCAACCAGAGATGGGGCTGTGGTGGCCACCAGGCCCTTTGGGGTCCATTGTGGGCAGGGCACTGAAGTAGCACCTTCCTTGAAAGCCCCAAATTGTTTCCCCACTGTGTAGCAATAGGCACTGGAGGCTCTGGGTTGAATAAGTTGTTCCTGCTCCTCTGTGCTGGAGCCAGTTCCTGTACAATGTGAGTAACTGCCTTGTTGGGCTTACCAGGAGGAGGAGGAACGCCGGCACAGGGAGCTAATGCAGATGAGGAAGGAAGAAGAGCAGGAACGTGCCAGGAAGATTGCTGAGCAGAGGCAGGCAGAACAGGAGAGAGAGAAGAAGTTGGCTGCAGAGAGAGAGCTGGAGAGGAAGAAGGAACAGGAGAGGATCCAGACAGAAAAGTAAGACAACATCCACTCACACACTGAATTCTGCTGAGGCTTTGAGCAGCAGCAGGGACAGAGGCAGACTCGGGCAGTGAAGAGCCACTTTGTGCTCTCAGCGCAACGTCCTGGTACTGAGCTGCTGGAAGACAGTCTGGGCTCAGTAATGGTGGGAGTGCCCTGGAAGGCTCTGAGGAGCCAAGGGGGTGATGCAGGCTTGGGATGAGAGTGTGCCCCCTTGTAGTTATGAAGGTAATGCTCTGCTTTGGCCCTCAGGCTCCGTGAGCAGGAGAAGGCTGCTCACCACAAAAAGGAGGTGCTGGCTGCTAAACTGAAACTCCAGAAGGAGCTGGAGAAGAAAGAAGTAAGTGTTCCCTTGTGGATGGGCAGAGGCACATGGATGTGACTTCAGGAGCTGTTTCTGCTGGCAGCAGCTCAGCTGTGCAGCTACACCTGATGGGTGCTGTGGCACTCCTGAGCTTGAGCTGGCCAAAGCTGTCCCCTCTGTCCCTCCTGGAGGCAGGCTTGCTCCTCACATGGCAGCACTGCTGCAGGAAAGGACGGGTAACTCACACTGAAGCGAGGTGAGGTTCTCTGCTTCTCTGCTGGGTGCATCTGCGCCTCTCCCGATAGCAAACACTAACGCTCAATTTCATGTCTATGCCTCCCTCAGCGGAGCACAAGTGCAGCCTCTGCCGGCTCATTGCAGGTTTGGGGCCAGCACTCAGTACCTGAGCAGGAGGGTTTGCCTGTGGTGGTGAAGGGGCAGTGCTGGTGCCCTGGCAGTCCCTGCTGCTGAGATCCCACCTCGGTCTCCCCTCTGGCAGTTAAAGCCATTCCCCTTGGTCTGCCCCACAGTCCAGACCCCTCTCCAGGATTCCCAGAGCCCCTTTAGGTATTGAAAAACTGTTCTAAGGTCTCCCCTGTGGCACAGACGTTTCCATCTGCAGATGGCAGCTGCTCTCAGTGCTGACATCCTGAAGACACAGTCAGTAAGCAGCTCCTCCAAGCATGAGGTTGCAGTCAGAGGAAGGCAGCTCACGCTCCTAAGTGGGAATGATGCTCTGTTTGTGCCACTGGCTGAGGAAAGCTCAAACCCCTCTCTTGTTGTTTGCTGCCTGCTCCTCAGCATCGCCAGGGCAGGGATTTGCAGTGAGATGCTTGGGTATTCTTTTGGCTATCACAAATAATGCCCCCCCTCGATTTAAGAACATGGCTTGGTTGATTGCTTGCTTGCTTGGTGCCTGGCTGCTTGGTTGACTCGTGTTGGTTTCCCAGCAGGAAGAGCAGAGGCTGGCAGAGATGAAGAGGCAGGAGCAAGAGCAGAAGAAGCTGGCAGAGAAGCAGCAGGCTGGCAAGGCAGCCCTAGCACAGCCCCAGGAGAACAAAGAGAACAAAGAGGTAACGCTGCTCTCTGGTGCCGTTCCCTATGGGATGAGAGCAGTGAGCCCAGCGCTGACACTGCTCCAGCACTGCTTTTCCTGCTCCCTTTCAGTAGCAGAGGGGCTCTGTGAAGTGCTTCCTGGTTACCTCAGGTTGGCTCCTGTGGGCTTGGGCACTGAAGTGGCTTCTGGGGGGCAAAGGGAAGCAGCAGCCGCTGCAGGAAGTGCTCCCTGTGGGGAGAAGGCAGCGGCTGCTGCCGTTTGCTGCCTCCCGGAGCCGCAGAAGGGGCTGAGGCTGCGCTTGCGGCTGCGGTTCAAAGTGGAAAGCAGCCACGGGGCGGCAGCAGAGGCTGCGGAATAGCGTTGGGTCCTCCCCATTGAAACCAAGCACCCCGTCTTCATCTCCTTCCAGGGCCCCGTGTTGTAACCTTAAGTGCAAACCCAGTAAATATGAGTTAATGTTAATGGACAATGAGTCCTGAGGAGCGTCCTGGGGGAGGAAAGCTCAATCCAACTCCAGAGATGTCTCATGGTTGTGAACCTCCATCACCTGCACTTCTCGGGAATGCTCTGCCCATAAATCCAGCAGTCGTTTGTCCCCAGCTTTGCAGGCATGTTCTGTGTGCTAACAACCAGTTCATAGTATTAAGCAAGGCCAGAAGTTGGGTTGCAGAGCACTGGAAGGCCATGGCCCTGCTCCAGCTTTGAGGATGAGCAGCCCCATTCAAGCAAGGCTTGAACACAGTGTAACCCGTGTGTATCTGATGCATCTGAAGCTGCTGCGGTCACGTCCCACACGGCTGCTGGAGCAGTGTGCTCCAACGGGAGGAGCAATGCAGCACCTTCACTGGCAGAACGTGGGCACTTGGGTCAGGCTCTTGGTCAGAGCTTTGGCAGTGCCGAATCCCGGACCTGCAATTTCAGGACGGAGCAGGGAGGGAACACTGAGGGGTGTGCAGCCCCGGAGCGTGGCACTGCTGCCTCTGAACACCTTTGCCTTGCAGACCTCACCTGCCTGTGCGTCGTACCAGATGACTCCACAGGGCCCCAAATGTCCGAAGCCCCCCGTGGTAACCTCAACCAACTACGGGATGGACGTGAACAGCGATGACTCCACTGATGACGAAAGCCAGCCTCGCAAGCCCATCCCCGCCTGGGCCTCAAGTACGTGTTGAAACCTGTCCCAGACCCTCCAGGACCCCCTGCAGCTCTGCTCCAGTGGGCACTGCGGCCTGGGGTCAGAGCTGGACCAGTTCCTCCCAGTGCATGTGCTCTGTAAATGCAGAGGTCTCCAGCAGTGTAACTGGAGTGCAGAGCCAGGGGCTCAGCCACGTGAGGATGAGCTTACAGCAGTGCTGGGGAGCAAATGCTGTTTAAAACTGCCTTAAGGGAGCTGCTGCTGTGAAAGGCATAACTGAGCTGCTGCTCAGGCCTTGAGCCTGCTTTGGCATTGGTTTGGCTTTGAAAAGCAAAGTCCTGCCGGATGTCATGGACCAGGATGCAGACTGGGGTTGTTCTGGTTCTGATGTGCTCACTTCCATGATTTAATGTCGCCTACCCCAGCGTAGCTGAGAACCATGGAATGCGTTGGTTGGGAAGGGACCTTAAAGATCCTCCAGCCCCAACCCTGCCCTGGGCAGGGACCCCTTCCATAGAGCAGCTTGCTCCAAGCCCTGTGTCCAACCTGGATTGAGCACTGCAGGGATGGGGCAGCCACAGCTTCTCTGGGCACCCTGTGCCAGCGCTCAGCACCCTCCCAGCAAAGAGCTTCTGCCTAAGGGCTCATCTCAGCCCCCCCTGCTTCAGTTTGAACCCCCTGTGGGGACAATACCGGTGCGTGCATGGAGGAGGGCTGCAGAGCCTTGTCTCCTGAAATCATACACACGATATTTGCCCTCCAAGTGAGCTCTGGTGAATCTCTTGGCTTGAACAGGGGCTTTAGGATACCAAACACGCCAGGACCTGACGGTGGTGAGGCCCTGGCACAGGCTGCCCAAGGAAGTAAATGCCCCATCCCTGGCAGCGCTCAGGTCCAGGCTGGATGGAGCCTTGGGTGGCACAGTGGTGTGAGGTGTCCCTTGCCATGGGGGTGGGAACTGTGTGATTTAAGCTCCATCCAGCCCAGCCCAGGCCGTGACTCCTCCTGCGTGCCCCGGCTGTGCTGAGGGATGCTGGGCAGGGACCCAGCGGCTTCAGCTGCCCCATGTCCCCACGCAGGGAGCCAGCTGAACCAGGCCGTGCTGCGCCTCTACTACAACCCACCCAGCGTGGACGCCGTGTTCGGCACCATGCCGAGCCTGCAGCTCCAGGACATCTTCTACAAGAACAAACCGCGGTACCTGCGGCGCACCAGCTCTGCTGTCTGGAACTCCCCCCCCTTCCCGCGGGCCAAGCCTGCGCTGGGGCTGCCCTACAGCATCAAGAAGTACTGAGGGAGCCAGGTACGTGCTGCTGGCCCGGAGGGGAGCAGGGTTCCTCTTCGCTCTGTAAATCTTTAGGTGTTAGTGTTGAATAAAAGTCCTTTCGGGGCCTCCTGCATTTTCTCTCTTAGGCAGAGCTGGAAGCTTTTGGGAGATGCAACCTTGGAAGGATGCAGCTCCTCTTTAAGTTTGAGCTGGCAAAGGTCATAGTGCATCACTTAAAGCTTGACGTGGTGCTCCCCTCCGCAGCCAAGCAGGCCTGGCAGGAGCTGCCAGCGCAGAGCCAGGCTCTGTGTGTGCTGTGCCCGGAGCCAGAGGTCTTGCACAGCTCAGAGCTGCTGCTGCTGCTCCCCAGGAGCTCCGGAGCTCAGAGGGTACCACCGGAGCATCCTCCACCCTGCAGAGCTGTGCTTCCATCTCCCAGCAGCGCGCTTCACGCCAGCGCTGGGAGCCCTCACGTGCATGAGCAGCACTGGTGCTGGTGGTGCTGAGGGCTGTGGTGACCCCTGTGAGCTGCAGACCCCGGGGTCCAGCACCAGGCTCAGTCAGACACTGTTCAAAGGTTCTGATTGCTCCTCTGTGCCCAGGGCTGGGCACCAGCGGCGCTTTTAACCCGAACCCTTCTTCCCCCTCCCGCCCCATGGCTCTTTGCTCAGCATCAAAGCTGGTTTGAGTTCTTGGGCAGTGCCACAGGGGCAGTTCCATCCGCAGCTGCCGGGAGCATGGGGTGGTTCTGTCCTCACTCCTGCCCTGGTACCATGGCACAGACCGGAGCTCTGCAGAGCAGTGGGGGGAAGGACAGCACCCGCTCACTGGGGCGCTGCATCCTGACCCACTGCAGCCTCCATGGCTCTTCCTCAGCTGCACCCCCGGGGCTGCCCTTGTGTTGGGGGGTGTGAGCCCTCTGTGTGGGGCACAGGCACCCGGTGAGGGTCGGGGTTGTTCCCCTCTCTGTGCTTCCGGTTCCGTACCTGATGGCGTGCTGTCCGTAAGGCAGCTCCTGTGCCAAACGCTGTTGGAATGTCCGACCCTGATAAAGGTGATTTAAACCATCTCCTGTGTGGCTTTGTCCCTGCTCTGCGTTCGGAAGCGCTGCAGCGGTTGGGAGCTCTCCTTTCGCCACCGTTTCCTTAAGATGGGAATGTTGTGCCCAGGGAGGGCCTTGGAACCCCCGGCACAGAGGGGACCGCTTCTGCCTCACAGCCCTATGGAACCCACGGGGGGGAGAGGGACGGTTGTGCCGATGGTGCATCCCAGGGGATCCACACTGCGCAGGGAGACAGTGACACTCGTGTCAGCAGGGAAGAGATCTGCTCATGCGCTTTCAGGGTCGCTTTGGAGCTCTCCATAGGGCACTTTCAGGGTTCCATTTGGGGCTCTCCATAGGGCACTTTTGGGGCTCGCTTTGGGGCTCTCCATAGGGCTCTTTCAGGGTCGCTTTCGGGCTCTCCATAGGGCTCTTTCATTGTTCCCTTTGGGGCTCTCCATAGGGCTCTTTCATTGTTCCCTTTGGGGCTCTCCATAGGGCTCTTTCATTGTTCCCTTTGGGGCTCTCCATAGGGCTCTTCCAGGGTCGCTTTGGGGCTCTCCATAGGCGCTCTCCGCAGACCTCCGCGGTGCCTTTGGTGCTCGCCCTGGTTCCTGCAGGTAGAGCCCTATCCCGGGCGCAGGAGCCCTCGGCCGCTCTCCTCTCTGCGCTTCCTGCGGGAGCCGCTGTGGGGGGAGAGCCCCCCCGGAGCACCGCGTTCCGCTCCTCCCGGGCAGGGACCGCGCGGCTCCTTCCGCTCCGGATGCGGTCCCTCCACTGCATCCCTCGGTTCTCCTCGCGCTGTGCTCACCGAGCTCCTGTCCCGGCTGCCCGCGGTCAGCATCCGCCGGCAGCTCCCCATGGACTCGCTGTGGGGTGAGCGCCGTGGGGCGAAATACCCCTCGGGACGGCCCGGTCTGTGCAAGGCTTTGGCAGAGGATGAGGGAGGGAGCACGAGGTCACATCTGCCCGCGGGGACCCCCTTCATCCCTACACCCCAAGCATGGGCAGAGGGCACAAAGCACAGCTCACACTTTATTTACTGCCCCACGGTGACAAAGGCACAAGGGGATGTCACCATGTGTTGAGTGTCACAGGCGAGGGGACAACATGGGGTGTTACCATGGCTGCGGGAGGTCTTTGACATGGGGAGAGCCTGTGTGGGACAGCGGGTGTCCCTGCCTGTTGCCAGGGGGGGATATGGGGTGTCCCCATGTGTTGTGGAGTGTCCCATGTACGTGTGGGGAGTCACAGGGTATGGGCCTGTCCCTAGACATGCAGCAGGACCCAAGATGTGTCCCCTCATAGAGACGTCCCCATGGTGACACAGATGTCCTGCACTGCTGTATGCTGCCATGTCTTGCTCCTCACCCCCAATGTCCCCATGTCCTGCTCCTCACTCCCCCATGTCCCCCCCATGTCCTGCTCCTCACCCCCCATGTTCCCCCCATGTCCTGTATGTCACCCCCCATGTCCCCTCCATGTGCTGCCATGTCCTGCTCCTCACCCCCCATGTCCCCCCATGTCCTGTACATCACTCCATGTCCTGCTCCTCACCCCCCATGTACTGCTCCTCACCCCCCATGTCCCCTCATGTCCTGTACATCACTCCATGTCCTGCTCCTCAC
>JASSUY010049555.1:0-21013 GCA_032466535.1 Forpus xanthops
TTCAATGGTAAAAGGTAAAAAAGAGCATATTAAAATGAATTTGCAAAGGAAAAAAATACTAATTATTTAATCTGGCCTATAAAATTTCTTGGAAGACTGATAACTTTTAACGGAAACCTTAAGAGCTCTCAAATTTCATCTCACATAGCTATGGATTGTCAGTATAAAGGTAGTTAAGGTCAAGGCTTAATGACCATACTGATTCATCCCCAAACGTTTGTTTACATGCCTTGAAAAGATTATATCTGTTGGTTTTGGCAAGTTGTGCTACTTTAACACAGGTTTTACTTTGTTCCTAGAAGTTTACCACACCCCCTAATGAGCTATTAATCAGAAACTGGTGGACTAGTATAAATCTGTGGGAGATGAGATGAAAATCTCTGGAGGCACCTTTCATTCCATTTTATTCTTTTCATGGGACCTCAGCTTCTTTTATAACAGTTCACTCTTTAATAGCCACTGTCACTTTAGCCTGGAAGTTCAAAACACTTATACATTTCTTGACACAGCTTATCTGGCATGGAGCAGGAGTGCCACAATAAAATATGACAATAAATTCATAATCAATAATAGCTGACAAGTTTTGTTCTTGCTCTTCCTTGAGAGACAGACTGAGCAGCTATGCCATGAGAAGGTTTGTGTCTGACATAATACATTTTTACAATGGGCTGCTGACTTTGGAGCCTGGTTACAAGTACTTGAACACAAAACCTGCTATTACATTAATTACTATGACTTTTAGCCAATGTGCAGACAATAATGTTTTTATCTGCAATGGGGTATTATTCCTAAGGAGAAATAAAAAGATTCATTGCCTTTCAATCTCCCCCAGATGTGGAATAGGTTAGAGATTTCTGGTTACCATCCTTCTCATAACTGCCTTTCATTTTGCATCTGAATGTAGAAAATATCCACCCTGATTGTCATCTCAGGATTTAATGATGCTACTGAAGTGATGTGTGCACAAGAAAGAACAGCTTACATTACTTTGTGCCTACCCCACTCTAACACCAGGCTGACTCAAGGTCAGCCTAGGAATCTGAGATAGCCTAATACACCAGAAACAGAATGGATGCCTAACAGCTCTTTGGACATATGAGTTAGAATCAATATATCTTTATCACTGAACCATATAGCACTATTAAGTAATGTGACAAGTATCTGTCACATACACTTATTTTCCTCTCTGTTTGATTTGTTTTGCACGCATCACTACCTAAACTTCACTAACTAAGCAACCTTAGTAGATTTCCTAGTCTTCCTTCTTTCCTCTAAGAGTTCTAGGCATACTAGGTACTGCATGCTTACCCGCCAGGGCTATCATTGTGATATCTCTGAATGATAAACACTGCTGTTTTCCAGCTGATATAGGGGCAGCACTTTGAGTGTTAAGGGGTGGGACAAAGGGTTATGAAGTGTTGACTAGCTAACAGAGATATTCAGCACTGTCTCTGCCTTCTTTAAGCTCTCATTGCTGCCTTATGTCGAAGAAGTGGCATAAAGCTCTTGTTTTTCATGTTGTTTTCAGAAGGTCTGAGTGATTTCATGGCTGAATTCAAACAAATCAGAGGAGAAACTGGATCACAGAATGGCTCTGTAGAAGTATTTTTCTGCAAGATTTGAAATATCCTATTTCTTGCCTTACAAACGTGGTTTAACAACATTCTTCTGTAATGAAAGTTTATCTGAATGACCAAGCAGGCACTGAACATAGTCTGGATATTTTCTGCTGGGTGCTCAGACTTCAGCAAAATCAAAGCCTCCTGCATAAGTGGGTGTTACACAGTTTGCATAGAGGGTGTAACACTTCCCAGTATATTGGCCTGATCAAGAGGGCTGCTATAAGAGATGTCTTAAGACAGGCAACTTCAGTTGTTGCTGCTAATAAATGGGGGCTGCAAACCTGTCAAAAGTGAGGTTTATGTCTACAAGTGGGATTAAAGCTTGAAGCAAGCTTAGAGGGGTGTTTGATGCCAAAGAAGTTTATGGTGGGTGGAAGAACACACAGAACATTTGCTTTTAAATAAAAAGCTGTTGTTTGCATTCATGCCTCCTATATTAAACCCAGAAATTCTTCAGCCTTGTGAGATTCTTTTGAAAAGTCAAAACCGAAGTACTGAATATGTTAGAAGTGAGTTTAACTTTGAAGGTTTAAGGAATGTTAACACCATGTCTCCCTAAGTACTGTAAGCAGTGTTGGTTTTGCTTGCCTTGAATTACATATTCAATAAAAATATCATCTGCATGATAAAATTTGTTCAAGTGATTTGTTCTGAGTTAAGAAAATCTTAAGATTTATAATAATAATTAATTCACAGAAAAGACATTATTTTTTTTTTAACATGTTCTTCTGTGGTGGGAATACTTAATAAGACATTAATTAATATCACTGCTATTCAGAGCCTTGGGTGGCATGGTTTAGTGGGAAGTGCCCCTGCCCATGGCAGAGGGGCTGGAACTAGATGATCTTAAGGTCTTTTCCAACCCTAACTATTCTACGATTCTATGTTATCAGGTTGTCGTACCTTCCTTTCTGCTGGAAACATTGCACACTTGTAGAGAGGTGGGAGGAACTGCAGATTCCCTGTGGGGTTCCTAAGGTCTAGAAAATCAAGGTGTGGACATTGATAGATGCTCAGTGAAATACTGAATTCCAAACAGAATACTGCAGATTGTCCACAGGCAGAGAGCTGGTTGCTTTAAGCACCTTTAGAGAGAGTGACAACCTCTGTGCTTGTTCAGACATCTAAGACAAGACCCAAGCTAATAAACTGAGCAGAGCAAGGGCCTGTTCTCCAGCTCTGAGGCCACACAGCATAGAGTAGTCATGCCCATGCTGTTTAAGTCTGTCACTCCTTTGCCTTGCCCCCCTGAAATTAGATTTCACCTGCTTGAAGGGCTCCTAGTTCATGTCAGTGCCTGAAAAATTCCTGCAAGACCACTAGCTGGCTGAAAAAATGCCAGTCACGCCAGCAAAGAAGAAGTGTGGATGACTGGCTTCTATCATTCATGCCCATGCCTTAGCACTGCTTGTTTACAGCCATAGCTTGAATTAGGAAGGCTATATTCCACCTGAGATTAATAAAATACATCTCACCTCTCCAAAGTCAATGTGCAATAGAACATGAGTCACAGCGTGCTACATCTATCGTAACTTCAGAAAGTTATAGCAATGCTTTTATATACTGCAGCTGCACTGGTAGCTGATCACACTAATCCCAAGGAGGTGACCGTTTTAGGGTGCTGCTTCTCCTACAAAGCTGGAAGAGCACACTGTCATGCTTTCTTTGGCTCCATTTTTCCACGAGTGACTCTGAGACTTATCACAATGTTGCCTCTCTGCTGGTTTTAAGCTTCACTATGAATCATAAGGCATTATGAAACCTCATTCTGTTTTTTAATTTCACCTGATGCATTTTTGCTTCCAGCTGCCCTTCTAATAAATTCCACCAATAACACTCCCAACATTTTTTAAAGAAACAAATGAAATGTTCTGCCTTATTTATGATCATTCACTTTGTGTCGGTCCATTGCCATTCTTTGTTGTTGTGCGTGAATTAAACTGTACACTTCTCAAGACCAGTACATTTAGACCGCTACTCACCCTGTGCAGAGTTAGAATCTGGGTTGAAGCCACAGAAAGAATTTGGCCCTTAACACTGTTTTAAAGTGAAAGATGATGTTTGCAGAGCAATGCTGAGACATTAGACTGCCTTCTATATATCCAAAACTCAATTTTACAAACTACAGACACTTTTATTATTTGAAATTACTCCAGCCAAGAGCTACATTTTTGATGACATAACTTCAACACAGACAGTGGCTTGAACATTCCCAGCTGGAATTCCTACTCCCAGCAGTCAGATGTGAGGCTTATGTAAAGATGATAATCATCTCCTGACTGCTGACTTTCTCTGCACACTCAGTAAAGTATGTCCCCTCAGGGCCTGAGCTAAAACCCATGTGAAGTTTATGGGACATTTTGCACGGATGCCTGTGAATGTTGCATCATTTCAGAACATTTTTTAGCCCAGGCTATCTTAGAGCATATTTTATAACTAATCATCAAGAGCTTTTACCTACAGCTACAGCTGGGATGAGACAAGTAGACAAATAACCACAATGACATACTTTACCACTGACTACAAGTACTGCTTTGGCCATAGGTCATGACTCACTCGAGTCATATGAAACCTGCCACAGTGTGTAAAGCTTGCCGCAAGTAAGAGGACTTCAGGTTTTTAATTTTTTTGGCTAGAAGGCTGCAGCCGCTCCCACAGTGAGTTCCATGGCATCCAGTGGAGCCTTGGAAATCTCATCGTCCAAGTCAGCTCTTCCAGGAATCAAACAAATTGTTCCAGGGAGTCTAAGTATTTGACCATGAAACAAGTCCCACACTCCACTTAACTGAGGCTAGACACACACATTGTTTGTACCTTTTGACTACATTCCACATGATAGGCCATAGCAAGCAGCCAACTTACTGCTTTGAAAAAAATTTCCTTCTGAAGTCTGCCTGTATTCTGGGATGCTCTTTATGCAGTCCCTTTATGGCAAAGCAGTAACATGGGAGAATACAGCCCTGCAAAATATAAGTCAAATGAATTACATCCAGATTGCCTAATGCCCTTGAGAAGTCACTATGGAGGAAATTATGTATTTATGGCTAATGTGAGAGACTGTAAAGGAAAACACATTGCTCATGTTGGTTTTTGCATGCTATCATATGGAGGACAGTCTTTGATATAAGAAAAAATATGAATGTTTTCCTTTAATTACAGCAGCCTTCATCCTACCTAACTTCCAACAGCCAAGGTGATACATTCAAGCAAACATCTTAAATCATGGGATGCCTGTTTATGCATCATGGTATTATTGCTGGTATGTATCATATCTGTTTTAGGGTGAAATTATGTATCAGTACTGGACAACTATGAAAGAATGAAGAGATGAATATTTAGAAATGTAAACCCCAATATAACAAGGACATGTACCTGTTAGAGCATGTTCAGAGAAAGGCAATGAAAACAGTCAGAGAGCTGGACTACCTCTCCTATGAGGAAAGGCTGAGAGAGGTGGGCTGTTCAGCCTGGAGAAGGCTCTGGGGAGACCTTATTGTGGCTTTTTGGTACTTAAAGTTTGTTTAGGAGAAAGATGGAGACTAACTTTATGCAGGACCTGCAGTGATAGAACAAGGGCAACAGTTTTTAATTGAAAGAGGGTAGATTTAAATTGGACATAAGGAAAATAAAATTACTACAAGAGTGGTGAGACACTGGCACAGGCTGCTCTTAGATCTGTAGATGTCTTATCCCTGGAAGTGTTCAAGGTCAAATTAGGGTGGGGTTTTGAGCAACCTGATCTAGTGGATACTCCTGACCATCGTTAGACTGTATGATGGACTAGATGATCTTAAAAGCTGTTTCCAAACTAGGTGATTCTAAGATTCCACAAAATGTACACTGCTTAACTGAAAGACCATGCTGCTGATGATGCATACTTTATCTGTTTACATCCCATAGCCCCCATTACCACTTTATGTTCATTGTTTTATTCAGTGTAGTTGAGATGTTTTTTGTTAGGTCTTGTTTATATAACTGTTAGCACAATGAGGCCAATTCTAAACATGAAAATTTCTATCGCAGCCATTTTCAGGTCAGAGAAGATTTGGAAGTAGTTACTCTATCTGGAAATATGGGACCAAAGTTCTTGTTCTTAGTAGAAGTTTACAGTCACTGGCCAGCTATGAAGACTTCAGTCATACTGGAGGGGATTAATCTCAACTAGTCTAGAGCTATGCTGTAATTATAAATACATCATCTGAGCTAGTTATGTAAGCTGCATCTAGTCCAGTAAATAAAATGAGAAAAGTCCATTCTTTTGTGAGTATTGGGAAGAGTTCTTGGCTAGCTTTCCTAGCCTGGAAATATGTCCAGACTTTGTTTTGGAGAATGCTAGATGACCAAGGTCAAAACTACACCAGGGACCATCCTAACAATTAAGCAGTAAAGAAAGTTGCATGCCACAGGTTGACCATATACACTGCCTTTATTGCTTTTATTAATTAACACCTGTCATAGGCACTGGAGAAAAATGGGCACTTCTAGAGGATAATTCATTGCACATATTGATAACCATCTACAATAGATTGGATGAAGTTGTCATTGGGGGTACCTGTGTTAACTTGAGTGAAGCCCTATGGGTACATTGAAGGAGCTTAAAAGTTCCATTTAACACAGAAACTTAGGTTTCTGTCCATTGTTTCCCATGCATAGATGGAGTATTTAATTCCATCTGCTAATATTTGACAAACAAAGCACATGACTAGTGGAGCTCCACATCGTTCTGCTACAGCATCTGCAAGAAAGAAACCAGTCCCTAATGGTTCTGGATGCCTATTTTGGGCAAGAGACAAGTGCTTCTCATATAAACAGCAGTTGTGGCATGAGATGAGTTCTGCACTTAGTAGCAATCATATAGCAAACATAAGCAGAACACAGAGAGAGAGAGAGAGTGGTTGAAAAGGAGTAATACCATGAAAACAAGAGGAATAAGTTCAGGCTTCCAGTGCAAAATTGTAATATGCTGAATGAAAAACTGCAGAATGGGTTCGAGGTGATGGAAACTGGGCCTGAATGACTGCATAGAAGTGGATGTGCATGCAGAAGTTTACTTTTTTACTGTAAGTGAGTTTTATTTCTTTTCTGGTGAATTGCATGTGGATATCTGCATTATATAATTTACTCATGTGTTTTGCATTCCTCAGTGATATCAAGTAAATTCCTTGGTCAACTCCTATAAACAGTACTTAAATCATAAATGAATCAGACATCTCAGATGGCCATTGAGCTTGTGCCTGTGGAAATACGAATGTTTTATATTTGCTGGCATGTGGAAAAGGTCATTATTTATTCTTCCTAGCCAGCTAGATGTATGAAATTTTACTGCTGGAATGATTCCTTGGCATTTCCTACCATCATGGAACATGCTAAGTATTTCTTTTTTTAACAGAAGACAAAAAGGAAATATGAGTGTGTTGCAAATGTTAATTGGAAACAATCTGAAATAGAGAACTAAATGTCCATGTTTATCCAGGAAAGGTAGATGGAAACTTGGAACCACAAAGGTATTTTCAGCTAAGGAGGTCTGCACAATCCATTAAGCACTACTGCATCATTTTCTCAAAAGTCTGAGGCCTCATTCTCTTCCTCTGGAAATTTATGGCAAATCTCTTATTAACTTCAATGGGAATAGAGTCAGGTTGTACATCCAAAACTACTATCCTCCCCAGGTATCTAAAAGGATCTAAGTGATTAAAGAACTGGTTCTAATAAATCCAAACCTGATTTTAATATAAGTGGGAGTTTAGAGAGCTGTTTTCCATGAGGCTGACATCAGTGGGCAGATCTGTTGATGCACTTTTAAAAACTGAGATGCATTTTGTCCATGGCTATCTGGGGAATAAAGAATTCCTTGAGAACCATGTTTTAAATGAAACCTTTTGAATTCTGGGCTTTTTGCTTGTGAGTAGATGAACATAAGAGCAAACAGCCAGAGAAACACTGGAAGCCTTGAAAGTCTGTCACTGAATCCTTTACCAGATATCGTTAGGAGTAGTCTCGCTGAAGCAGAAGACTTCCTATTCCAGAAGAAGGGGAGCTCTGCTAATAGAACTTAATACAGTGGCGGAATCTTGGAAATTGATTTGGATTTTAGATGGATTGTTTTGCCTTCTGTAGCCTTTTATTTTCCATTGAGGAGGTAAGGATCCTGTAGATATGATAGTTTTAGTTTAGTTTATGTTAAAAGCTCAAAGTTCAGTGGCATAAATGACTGTATTAGTGTCATCTGAGAAAATAAAAAGTGAGGAGTTAGATTTACTTTAGTAAATATAGCATGATTTCTTCATCCATCTCAAGCATTCTCCTTTATAATCCTCTGCTTCCCACTCTCCTGCTGGTTTTCCCTCCGTGCTTGAGACTCAGGGTGGCAAGCAGTAGCCCAGACACGAGTGTAAGTGATAGCCTGCTTGCTGGTATGTGAGTTATCGTAGGCCAAGTTCATACCTAGGACATGAGGGAGGGAACAGCGATATACTACATCTGAAGTATGCTGGCTCTTGTGGCTCTTGAAAGTTGTGTCCTGTGTATTCCACCGTCAGCATCTGGTGCATCAGGTAGACTTTTTGGTGGGAAAAAGGCCACAGTGTTACACCATAGCCTGGCAGGAAATGATTTATAAATCCTACAGCTGAAGAAGAAGAAGTGCTTTTTAAAATTCTATACTTTTTTAAACACAGAGGGTACCAGGCTGGGATTTATAGAGTTTAAGGTCAGTAAAAATACCTAGGAACTTCTCACTTGGTTTCATTAATAATACAGCCTGGAGGACCACACAGGTATTTCTTCATATCATACCTTAAACAAGAGATACCTATTCTTAAATACAGAAAGTCTGCATTAATTTATAGGGTAACTCTATTCACTGAGTGCATATCTTACAAGGTGTCCTAAGAGGCAAAAACAATAGCATGGCAATGTGATTCTTGTTCTTGCTTTTAAATTGGCATAATTTTTGCCTTTCTACTTAGAAATCTGACTGTGCGGTTCCCAAGATATTTCTATGACAAAATTTTAGTGCCTCTTGTAATACTCTTCTACAGCCAAGTTATTAACAGCTCAGGTAAGCAGGAACTTTGATGTCACTATAATGAGGACAGCAAAATTAATTAGCCTGTTCATAAACTCAATTTAAACATGCAGAGATTTAAGAGTTAAGATACTTATGAGAATGCTATTATAAAAGTTAAATAGCGGAAAAATATTCATTTCATATTTAAATGGTGAAAGAATTAATTATATGTGAAAATACATTGTCTGTCTGAGTGTTTAGTCAAAGGATAACCTTAAATACTCCTCTGAGACATTTTTGTTATGTTCCTGTGCCTGATATACCTATTATTTTTCAACATCTGATATGAACATTAAGTTATACAACTTTTGTATGCTTTTTACTGTATATAACCCAAGTTACATAAATTCTAGGTCTTCTGACTGTTTGCAATCTTTAAAATGTAATGAGCTGAAAGATTAACTTTGAGCCCTGGGGCAGGATTGATGTTTTGCTTAACCATTCAGCTGAGAACAGCTTTTAGAGGGATAACTTGTGCTGCATCACATCAATAATAAAACTAAAGACCTAGATCCAAGCAGCTATAAATGGGAATTAAGTCTCTCAGAATGATATAAACTTAAATGAAACAAGTCTTAAACAGAAGGCAGCTGCAGGCACTGGATCTAAACTGCATTAAGATGACATAATATTCTTTTGGAAACAATAAGGCTTCCATTGACGTGTTCTATAAGACAATCCCTCAATGGAAACGAATAACTAAATTAACATACTGTGATGAAATATGACTCATACTGAAATACAAGTCTCAGTGGGGTTTCAGCATCTGAGAAACATATTCATAAGACTGTAAAACTGAATGCTCAGCTTCAGGGATATTCTCTGATTAGCTACCATTCACAGAAATGCAGAGGAAAGAGTAAGATTTTCCATCGATGGCAGTTGAAGTAGGACAGGGAGAACAGGAGAAAGTTTTCATTAAACATGTGTGTTTTTATTGAAGATGCTGCTTTTATTGAAGATGTTTCTGTTGCATCTATTTGTCCAAAAATTATAATATTGGTTCTCTATTCTTATCAGTTCAGACTCTTCAGACTCTTTCAAATTTCTTGGTATGATAATCTCTTTCAGTATTGCTGCATGAAATGCCATTAACTTCCTGACTGTCATTCCTTCTGCCTCTCAGTTTTGCCTTTATCGTGCACTGTTTTTTGTACATGTAGTGACGTTGCATGGGAAGGGGGACTGTCTTCAGCAAGCAGAACTTTGAATACAGAGGTCTGAACTGTGTGTGACCAACTCTGCCTGGTTACGTCCAGAGAATGTCTGGGAAACAAAGGTGATAGAGAAAAGATGATCTCATTTCTAGAATCCATTTGGGGTTTGGAAGCACATGATAACAGAAACATTGTGGTACAGAAGTCTGCCAAGACACAGGCATTTTCAGGCCTGCCCTGAAGAGAGATGTTAGGAGCCTGGGAAGCTTCAGTGTTAAAATCCAAGGTGAGTAGGATTCACACCTTCCTATTTAGGCAACAGAAGAGAAAGTAAGGATTTTATTTAGTTTTGTTTCTAAGGAAATCCAGCGAAAGAGGGTGAAGGATACCTCATGTTGTATCATGCAAACACCTGTGTTTACAACTGTTATATATACAAAGGATATAAATTTCCTGTCTGCCAGGCTTTTGGCAATCACAAGGGATGTTGTATAGATTTAATGATACCATTCACAAGCTAAATATGTGACACTCTTGCTCTCCACAGGGCACCATCATCTGTTACATGCAGCTTGATACTCTTCCTTCGAGAAACTATTGCTGTTAGGGTGCCCCTTTGCAATGCGAACTCCTGCATTCCATCCTTTTCACCTTGAATCATTTGGTTTAGCTATTCAGTGACCTGCCTATAGTAATTTCAATTAGGTGGTTAATTTTTACATGGGAAAACTCAAGTGTTTCTTGGTCGACTATGACATGGACAGGATCAAAGTCAGCATATCTAGTCTGCCACATCTTCGCATACTGTTGAAGCTTACACAGCTTGTGCAAGGACTTGAAAAACAGTGCTAAT
The DNA here is from genome assembly GCA_032466535.1 of Forpus xanthops. NCBI lineage: Eukaryota > Metazoa > Chordata > Aves > Psittaciformes > Psittacidae > Forpus > Forpus xanthops. Next base: position 10,702 of record JASSUY010049555.1, read on the forward strand.
TGAGCCTGATAACTGGGTCCTTCCAGGGCATGCCTTGGTAGAGCCAGCTCATCTGTAAGCAGGTGGCCTCATTCCCAGGACCAACTATTAGTACAGGGAGACATCGTGACTTAGAGAAATTTGAGGGCTTCTGTAAATACATCAGTAAAAAAAGGAAGCCAAGGAAAACATGAACACACTGTTCAATGGTATAACAGGCAGGGAAAAGACCATGGTACTCAACGTTTTTTTCTTTATGCCCTCTTCCACACCTCTGAATTCAGTAGCCCAATGTGAGCTTATGGACAGTCCACAGTACAGAAAGGTTGAATAAGGAGTATGTAAACAAATTAGACATACAGCAAAAAGGGATATGTCAAAGAGAGACAGCATGCTTGATGTCATTGCAAGGTTGCCCATGTCATCAAGGGAAGATTGTGATCATTAAAGGGGGCTGCTCATGACCATTACCCTAAAGAAGGACAATAGTGGTAACTTTAGACTGATCAATGTAACATCAGTGACTTCACAGATGATACTCAACTGGGGAAAGCAGTCAACTTGCTGTTGGGTGGAACAGCTTTTCAGAGTGACCATGAGTAAGCCAAAATGTATGTTGTTTTTAAAGAAAGTAAGGAAGCAAAACAAGCAACCAAATCAACACAATGCCAGTGCATCCTTCAAGTCTTTCTTGGTTGTGTCTGAATATAGATGCTGTACATATCCTCTATAGAGGTTATAAATTAGGAATCTGTCTAGTGTGTGGGAATAAACAGACTTTAAGCTGTTTTCAAATGTACTAATGTTTGCACATTGATCAATCAGGAAAGCAGTTTACAAACTAATGCCTTAATCCCCACATTAACTTCCTTTCTGAATTACTACTTGCCTTGATGGCCTAATCCACATCATTTAGTAACATTTCACTAAAATGACAAATTTTGCTTTAGATTCCTGGGGAAAAATATGTTTTCAGTACTATCTATGCATTACATTCAAGGTATTAAAAAAACATATTTCTATATGCACATCAGCAGTACCTGGAAGCATAGCCAACATCTTTACATAAGGAGTATCTTGGTGCCTTGTTTGTTAAAGCAAATGGAGTTACCAAAGCTAAAATGGAATGAGAGACAGCAACAAGAGTTTCATTTTATGTTCACAGAATGCACTGCTGCAGAGGGCTAAAATTTCATTTCTGCTGTTCTGTGTGATTTCTTTTTATTTTCTTAAATTCTTACTGGAAATAGTATGAAAACTGCAGTTGGCATAAAAAGTCTCTTGAACAAACACCATAAGAATATTTCCAGTAGGAGAACAATGAGGTGTCAAGTACAGCTGTGCTTTATATTCAGGTCTGTATAAAACTGAACCAAATTTACTTTTCCTCAATATTCTTGGAAGTGAATATAAAGCAAAATTTGCATGCTTTCTTGAATGCAAATCAGGTTTGAATGCGTGCTATAAGTGAAGGTCAGAAAAATAGTTCTTTCTATTGCCTTTTGATCTAGAGAACATCATACTTGAGGCTGAGGAATTCTCCTTCTGAACTATAGAAGGTATTATGATGATTTCCTAAGAAGTTTGTTAATGCGTCAACTTCCACTTCAATTAACAATGAATATCATCTAGAAAGCCACTATTAACAACGATTATGATCATTTGGTTAATAGCACTTTTTGCCCTTTGTTAAATATTTCAGTCCATGAAAGAATCGTCCAAAGAGAAGCAAAACCCAAAAAAATCTTGATTTGGGAATACTTCAAAACACACAAAGCAGACTTGATTATACTAAGAATGCTGCAACTGCAACAACATTTCTTGTAATTCTTTCACAGATTTTTCTTCTGTCTCTGGATCTTAACATAAACAAACTTTGCAAAGATGAAATGAAGCAGTTGGTATGCCGACAAAACTCTGCAGCTGTTGAAAAAAAGCACAAAATCACTGTTGATATTTGCACACAAATGCCTGCCTTCCTAGTTCCTTATATTTGGTGGGTTCATGCTCTGTAACTAGTGAACTGTCAAAGGTTTTACTTTGACTGGAATTGAAGCTGCAACAGATACGCATTCGTTATAAAACTAAAGTATTATAAATTTCTTCTTTCAACTACATTTCAGGATATGGGTTATGCTCTTTGCAGTATGGTAGAAAGCAATTTAGACTGTTTTTACTTTTCAGCTGTAGGTCACTGGCTCAAATATGATCTAATCAGTAAAGACTGTGAATCATTTCCATCTCATGGAAGTTTAGTAGCCTGTGTAAAATGCATTGGTAGATTCAGTGAAGTTTACTGAGAAAAGGTGCCCACATAAAAAATCCAATAGTACAAGTCAGCAGGTCTGCATCTACTTTTAGAAGGAAGAAAGAACTGAATAGGACTGCAGGCAATTTTGTATTTATCTGATGAAAACTCACCAGATTAACACTATGTAAAATGGAAGCACAACTTCTTCTTGAGACTGGGTGATTAATATGGGTTTACAAGATCCAAATCTGATTGCTGTTTCCATTACTGACAATATGATGAACAAGTAAGTTCAATACTATTTTCCATCTAACCCTAAACGTTTGACTGATCTAGTGAACAAATCCTTCAAGACACACATTTGATTTTTAAATGTTATTGGGCTCAGATTCTGTGCAAGATTTAAATGTAAAACACTTACGTAGCGCTAATAGTGGGAGGTAGTCTAACACTGACATTTTGTTTGGCAAGAGGAATAATTGTATACTTCAACTCCTTGCTCAGCAGGCAGCAGTGTGCGCTTGCAGCCCAGAAAGCCAAACGTATCCAGGCCTTCATAAAAAGGATCATGACCAGCAGGTCAAAGGAGGTGATCCTGCCCCTCTACTCTGCTCTTGTGATACCTTATTTGGAGTACTATGCAGCTCTGGTGTCCTCAACATAAAAAGGACATGGAACTATTAGAACAAGTCCAGAGGAGGGCCACGAGGATAATCAGGTGACTGGAGCACCTCCCTTATGAAGATAGGATGGGGGAGTTGGGGCTGTGCAGCCTGGAGAAGAGAAGGCTGCGTGGAGACCTCATAGCAGCCTTCCAATATCTGAAGGGGTCTTATAGGGATTCTGGAGAGTGACTCTTCATGAGGGACTGTAGTGATAGGACAAGGAGTAAGGGGTTGAAACTTAAACAGGGTAAGATTGGATCTGAGGAAGAAATTCTTTACTGTAAGGGTGGTGAGGCAATGGAATGGGTTTCCCAGGGAAGCTGTGAATGCTCCATCGTTGCCAGTGTTCAAGGTCGTGTTGGACAGAGCCTAGAGGGGGCATGTTTTAGTGTGAGGTGTCCCTCCCCATGGCAGGGGGGTTAGAACTAGATGATCTTAAGGTCCTTTCCAACCTTAACTATTCTATGTTTCTATGATTCTATGATCTTGTAATTTTGATGCCTTCCTTACTGATAAATTTTAATTATAAGTAAGAATATTACATTTTCCCCCAGTAGAAACCATTACAATCTTGGCATTTATCACATCTTGCTGTTGAGTTTAGACTGGAACTTCCATGATTCCCTGATGAGTACATTCTAGTACCTAGGATGTGCTTTGAATACTCCTTCAGCTATAGTGCAGCAATACTCACACCTTTGGTTTGATTACTTTAACTTCCTTGATGGAGGAATTGTCTTTCTTCTCTGTTTTACACGAATATGCTGCTTTTTTTCATGATGTGTCTTATTTAGCACAAGATACCTTGACTCAAACTGAGTAATATTGTGGTCAGATCTTGAATAACCCCATTGCTCCCAGTGCAATCACACTGAAGTAGGATTTTCATCTCTTCCTCACCACAAAACACTGAAATATGAACAGTTTTCAATTTCTCTTTCTGAAATACATTAATTTAATAGCTCTTCCTCTATAAGAAAGACTTGAATCACCAAATATCTTGGTACCACATGGGAGATACAGTAATTGAACATTATATTGAACTAATCTCTAGGCTTCTACGGAGCATAGATGAAATTGAATTTTGTCATCTTGATGGATAATGCATCTGTAGTGGGTTGGCCTTGGCTCACAGCTAAGCACCCACATAGCCACTTGCTCACTCCCCCTTGCACCCCAGTGATATATAGGGGGAGAAAAAAGTAAAGATGAGAGATCCAGAAGAATCATAAGTCAAAATAAAGACAGGGAAGTCACTTACCAGCTACTCTTGCAGGCAAAAAAGATGCGACGTTGGGGAACTAAACTTGATTTATTGCCAATTAATATAAATATTTGAGTATCGATTAGGGTATTGGCAAAGAAAAACATAGAAAATAGATGTTTGCATATTTTGTTCCCCATTCCCTGGCTCATCTTCAGTCCTTCACTCCTGGCTCTTTTATCCTTGTTATCATCACAGATATCATCACTCAATCCCTTTATTATGGCAACCAGTGGCATGTGGGTTTCAAGGTCACAATAGCAGTTTCTCTCTGTTGCTCCTTTTTTCTTATTCTTTCTTTCTCCTCTGGTATGGACCTTCTATGAGCTGCACTCCTTTCAGGATTATCTGCTCTCCCATGGACTGTCTCCTCCTCTGGCCTTGGTGTTCCCTCGGCTGTTTCTTGCTCCTTTTTTTGTTCTTTCCTCTCTTTCTCTGCCTCTAGTAATTTCAGCGTTTTCAAAACCATATTTTGACAGGCACCACAAACTTTGCTGATGGACTTGGTTAGGGCCACAAAGCAGTTCTTATTTCCAGCACAGAGTAGCCCCAATCTTTTCACACAGAGGAGGGAATCACACTCCATCCTCCAGCCCCTCCAAACCTTGTTATGTACATGCAATTCAGCATCTTCGTTTGGCGTTAGGAGTGACAAAATTTAGGTTTATGCAACCTAAAAGCGGCATCTGAAGGAAAAAGGTGAAGAAGGTCCTGGGAAGATTAGCAGGGTTTTGAAGACAGATACTACAGGTCTGTGATTTGAAGCACCTCTTGCTCAGAGACTTCAGCCTGCCATTGTAAACCAGCTTGTGCTGACAAAAAATCTGAGGACGAGAAACTCCAGGTGAAAAAATAATCATACTTTATCAGGTGAGTTTAAGGTTTTGGGACTGTCAATGCTATCCCAACTCTGAGTGCCGCATCATCTTCCTTACCCCTTGTTTACTCCCATCCACTGACCCTGGGACAGCATGTACTCACATACCTCTTGTAATTGTGTCTTCTGCCTCCATCCTACCTGCAGCATGGGACCAGAGTTCCTCTGCTTCTCTTACAAAAAACATGCAGTTTAGTTAATTTAGAGGCTGGCAGAGTGGACCCACGGAATGGTTCTCTGACCATTTTAAACTATTGGCTTTAAAAGTAATCATCTAATTTGTCAAAACCCAGAGCCACTTCATTATATGTTTTAGACCAAACAGTTTCAGAATTTAGTTTATGACAGATAAATTGTTTTTTGATATTGTTAAATAGAAACTTATCTGTATTTTATTGCTTATCTGTTTTTTCTCCAAATATGCTTTAGAAAGTAATCAGTATTCCGCACTAAGTATCCTTGCTCTGGGCAAATGATGAAGATTTCAGAAATAAATTACTATTTATCCTTCAATGTTGTTTGCTACAGTCTTGTAAAAGTCTTATGAACCACTTGACTCCATCCTGACTTAAGTGTATTCTGTCATCCATTACTCCTTTTATGAAGTATGTCCAAACTGTTGCCAGTTTAGATTAAATCTTCAATCCTGACAGGACTTTCCCTCCATCTGTTTTCTTCCTTTTTTATTTCTACTTAATTATTGACATTTTTACTGTTCATGACTGGTTTTTTGTTTTTCTGCTTCATTTTCTGGGACTTCTGCTCTAGACCCACTGAAATCTGGATGGCAGTTATTTCTGACTTAAGTAGTGCAGAATATGCACTTTTTTTTTCTGTTTCCTGTTAGTCTGAATCTGCTTCAAGAAAGGGGAGAAATTTCTCATGTCCATAGCACCACTGATTCATCTTATGTTGACTGAGACATTTCATTTGGAGCAGGAATATCTGAACAATACCTTAGAACCTTGATTCACCAAAACAGCAAAGTGCATGCTGAACTCGCATTGTTCTATTACCCTTTTTGAAACCACTTTATTTAAAAGAGATTCCTCTGTGACTCACTAACCACAGTCATTTTTGTGTCACTGAAGTTTATCTCTATTCAACAAAACGGCCTGGCTCCATTCTAAACAGGCATTTAAGGTTGCCTGGGGACATGTCTTAACAGCTTTACTGAACCAAGAGCAATGTAAAGCTGGTGTGTATACTATGAGGTAAGAAGAATAGGTATTTCATGTGAAACTAACTCAATTTATGTCCTGTGTAATCATTCTTCTTTCTGCCAGGTGAGCTAGCAAAATTTCTTGCATAATGGCAGATAAGAAATAAAATATAACTAATTAGAACTGTCAGGAAAATAAAGCTTTGAGGGAAATGTGGCAGAAAATGTGAAAGAGTGAAAAACAAATGTTCATCTGCCTTGCATGCAGAATGGATGCCACAAGGAGAAAGGCTTTAGGCAATGTTATTCTGCCCTGTGGCAGTCAGTTACTATGACACATTGAAACAAACAGGAAATCTTCTGTCAAAATATTTTTAATGGCAAATTAAGCTTTTTGCAGACTGAATGTTTCTATGGAATTACATTGGTTTTGTTGATTAAAGCAATGAATAACAAAAAATTATGAGCTTCCTTTTAGATTTGGGTATATTTTAGATGCCTCACATATCTGTGTGCTTGTCAAGGTCCCATGGTCATTCCAGCCTCCCACTCCTTTGCTATTGGGACAGTATAGGAGACAAAGTCCGACTGAGAATCTTGATCTAGTGGCAAGAACAGTGCAGTTGCTCATGGTGCAGTTGCCCATAATGCAGTTGCCCATTTGTGATCTGGCTGTGATTTCTGACCCAGGCTCATTTTGAATTATCTCTGTAATGGTCACTCAGAGTACAACTATTTTAAAATATTAAACCATGTCAGGGTCCAAGCACAAGCACTGAAATGTAATAAGCTCTTAAATTATTAGCAGGATACGTGCTATACTTTGAGTAGGAGACACCTAATAGTCTCCCAAAAAATTCCCAGTCATAGCCTGAGAGGTAGTATGGGCCAAGCCCAATTCCCACCAGGAAGTTTGGATATGACACTTTGTTTTGGATTTTGAGAATACAGATATGGTCAGATTCTGCTGGTTGTTGTCCAGGTCAGAGAATTCACTCTAATACAATTTAATTCTCTTAGTATAGATGTAGCATTAGCCTACTATGCCTTAGCCTTGACGACTTAACTTTATGTATTTTTGCAATAATCAGTCTTGAGTTCACATCCTTATGTAAAGGAGAGGAAGGAATGGCTCAGGGAGATTGAGGGGGATTTATTCTTTTAATAACAGCTCTGGGCCCTTGTGTGTCAGCAGTGTGTGCTTTTTCTTGCTATCTACTTCATAACACTGTGCCTTTCAGGGATGGTACAGAAACTCAGACAGGCTAAAAATATGCTCCTGAAGGGTTTCTGGGACATAAGACTGATGATGTGTGTACTCTGGGGGCCAGCAAAAATTCTTCTCTTACTACAGTTTGGTCCATAACTAAATGCTGAATTAAAGTGTCCTTGAATTAAATGGGATTTTGTGAAATTGCTGCATCTTGAATCTCTTCAAATTTGGGGCTGAGAAGACAAAGCTTCAAGCTAAAGTATCTCCTATAGAACATAAAAATTGGCGTGCTGTCCTTGGCTGAGTGACTTTGTCCCTGACATCATTTAGATTCGCAACATTTCTTGTTCAACCTTAGACAAATATAAGTGTTGGGGAAAATAATAGCAATAGAGAAGAAGCCATGAACGGAAGCCATTTCCTTACTCTTAAAAACAAAGGCTGTGGAAGTGACTCAAAGTGCCTCTTGTTCCCCCAATCCAAACATCTATGCAGTATCACCCAAAATGCATAGATGCCTCCCATGTAGAGGGTAAGTTTGCCTGGGAACTGAATTCACTTGTGATCCAAAAAGCTGATCAGGTGGCTGCATATGGGCAGAGTAGGCATTAATCTAGAAGGTCATCTAGAGCAGAAAAAAAACCTTGGTTTTGTTTCCTGCTTTGCCTGTACCCAAACCCTGGGAAACTAGGTTTGATGCTGCTGCTGTTGGTTAAGGCATGGTTGGAGGTCTGGCTCTACAAGAGGCAACAGTCTCTTTGTTCCTCTTTCTTTATCTGAACTATCTCCTTCATAGCAGCAGGGAGCAGACTACTTGCTCTCAAGGTCAGTTCACTTGCTCTCTTACCACTCTTGTCCCTTCCTACTCTGTTACTCCATTTTATGGTAAAATCAGTCCTGCTCCAGACAGGTCTTTTCCTTCTGCCTTAGTCTGACATATAAAAATTCTTTTGTCAGTGCTGAAAATCCTTGGTTTGGGTTCCATAAAACAGTCCTTTTCTCTAAGCCTTAGGAACACAATTCCCTGACAATGGTATTTTTCCTTGTTAGGATATGGTGTTTTTCCCCAACCTTAATTCATGTAGTTTGTGAACCTAAAAGAATCAACAATTGTTAGCCTGATACAGATATGCTTTAATCTGTTCATCTGTTCAAAGGCTATCTTGGTCAAAAAGTGGAAGCATAATTTCAAAGGTGACATGATCCTCCTCCTTACACAATAACAGCAGAGCAGTAGTACAGCTGGAATGAGCATTAGGGAAATCCACACATTTGGGAACAAAAGAGATAAGCTGTTTTGCCTATAGCATTCTAATTAAAAAGGTATACCTTCTTTGGTAGACAGACGCTCAGTTTAGCCTGTTGTGTTTGATATACACTCTGATTTTCTTTTCTGAGGCTTTTTGAAATTTTACCTGAACTTTTTTTTCCAGAATATATGCACAAAAATAGTTTACAGGTTCCATGTCTAAAAAGTAGACCCTTTGATTGCTTTGTGCTTTATAGAAAGCAGACAATGAACTGAAAAGGATCCTGACTCTTAAGAAGAAAGAATGATATAGAAAAAAAGGCATCATTTTAGGGGAAAGAAAAAAACAAGAGGACAAAGCCATTGATCCATATGTGACTGACTTCTATATCGTATGAATTTTGAGAGCCGTTATTTAGTTAAAAAAAACAGAATAGGGCTTGAGAGTATATCAAAGCTGTTTGTGCCAAGGATTTAGAGCTGCACTGTTCAACAGTTATAAAAGAAGTGACCAGGAACAAAGGACTGAGGAAATGGAGAATAATATCTGTATATAGCCAGTATAGAAAAAAAAGTTCCCAACATAGCAGAGATTCTTAAATATTCATATCCAGTAAAATCTACCAACATAAGCATGGCTTTAAAGAATATGCAGAATATTAACAGTGCCTACAGGATTACTTCCCTGAGACAATTTCTACTCTGTTCATCCTTGACCCCTGAATGCATGTCTTAGGAAAATAAGGTCTGGAGAATGTATTTTAGGCTGCAGATAAATGTCCTATTCCAGATCCCTCCATGACAGCAGACATAGCTTTTGGATCCTTGGTCTTGACTTTCTTTAGGAAGTTAATGCTTTTGCATGCCCACAGGACACCCGTCCAGTGCAAGCTCCCTTTCTCAATCAAAATGAGATTAGCCTGACCAGTGTTTTGATAATTTGTCTTATCTTGACTGCAGCAGGTACAGTAGTTTTTCCTTCAGCAGCTCTGCTGTAAGATTGGATAACCTTTGAGATGAGGGCATGATAAGCAGTTGGTGGCAGGCTGAGGATGGTAACTTATGCCACCAACACAGGGCTGCTTCTGCATAATCCCCATCTGCTTATATCTCTATTTGTTTCCTACAGTTACCATTTACAGCCAGCACTTATGCTATGGGTTCTGTTTAGTATTCTGGGAAAAAATATGCAAATATATGGCAAATACAAGCCATGACAACGAATAATTGCATGAAACATGCTTGAAGGCGTCAAAATAATTTAGTTTGTACTTTTTTTTCTTAAGTTTTTTTCCAGTGAAGGGTTTAATTTTCCTCTTAGTGCCTCAATCATATCTTCTTTAAAAAATTGAAGAGAGAAAAAAAATTGAGGTTCAGTGTTGGTGTAAGTCCAGGAGATATGTTGCCCAGGTTATTCAAGAGTGTGAACACTGCACACAGCCTCTCCTGCTCTGAAAGACTGTTACAAAAGATGGAGACCGACATCATGGACCGAGTGGACTCAGCAGCTTTATAGGGACTGTTCCATGCACTGAGGGATGATCTCTCTCCCTCTATGTCTGTGTATGGGCACATATATATATATATGTGATGGTATATTGAAAATGTGGGATCTGAGCATGATGTGAATGGTATGGAATAAGGGGTGGATA
>JASSUY010049562.1:0-63800 GCA_032466535.1 Forpus xanthops
AGTAGTGATTTATGTTACACTTTAGTTACTAAACTGTTCTTATCTCAACCTGTGGGAGTTGCATTCTTTTGATTCTCTTTCCCATCCCCCCAGACTGAGGAAGAAAGAGAGGAGAGTGAGAGAGTGACTGCATGAGTTTGAGAGCCTCAAACCACGACACAGGCACCGAAAGTTTGGTTTTTCAGACACACTGAGCATTTCTAAGGGCCAAAAAGACACACTGACAATTCACAACACTGAAACACAGATGCTCATGCGCTGGCACAACCTGCTCCGGCCTTTCCTTCAACAAATCCTTGACAACAGGACAAGACACACACCCTGCACACGTTTGCATTTCCACTTCCATGTTTCTGCAGCAGGTGAGGAGATGTGCTGGGGCAGGCTGCCTCATGCCAGAGGCCAGCGGGTCCACGTGCGAACAGGAGCTCACACAATGCAGCACTTGACTGGCAGATTAAAGTAACAACAAAAATCCCACTATTAATAAGCAGAAGGAGCACACGGAGCCCTGGGAGACACATTAGCTGTTTGAACAGGCAGCTATTTCTGTCCCTCCCTCCCCATGTAATCAACATGTATTTATTACTTCCTTATTTAGCTCAACCCTTTCAGAAGATGGAAGTGTCAGGATGACCCTCTCCGTATCATGCCTTGCACAAGGGGAAGCTCTAAAACACCAAAGCTCTCTGGTGACTTCTCCAGATGGAATTAGCCCAATCGCCTGCACGGATCCTGCCTCCCCTTCTAGACAGCCCTTTTCTCCCACTCCTCAGCCACAGACAAGCTTCTGGACCCGGTGGCAAAAGAGCAGCTGCTCAAGCCCTCCATTTAATTGAGAGCTTGGCTCTCCAAGATGAGCTAAAAAAACGTGCCACCACAAAGATGAGCTGGTTTTAGCATTATACACAGGCTGCAACTGCCAAGGAAAGTTTATCTTGGAGCCAATGTCAGCTCTGCTGCTCCAAGTTAAATATTTCCATTTAAAAAGGAGAATGAACTATACTGTGGGACTTCCAATTGCTTCCTGAAATATTAAGAAGGAATATCTTTAAACATTAATATTTTGTTATAGTGCTGAAGTCTTGCTAAGGGAGGGTTGTTTTTTAGAGCTGTGTATTTCTTCTCTGCATAACTGAAGTCTTTGATGTGCTCCCGTACCTCCATTTCCAAAAGTCACTGCAAAAACGTAACCCTCCTTCCAAAGTAATCAATTAAAATCCTTCATTTTTGTCTTTGCTGTTATTATTGCTGGTAGGAGGTACACGCAAAGGACACCCACATTTAACCCTCTGCAGTAAGTGTGCCATCATATGCTGTATCCTCATCGAGCTTAAAACCTGACGGCTGCTGAAAGCCAGAGCCATGTCCCTCTGCTCACTTTGATGCTTCTGCATCCACAGATACATCTGTTGTGCCAAGATGGGCATGGACATGCTCCCACTGCCCATCCCAGATGGACCAGCACTGGGAGCTTCCAGCCAGCTAGGTTCCCTGACGCTGTGCTGGACAAGGCACCACATCCCAGCCAGAGCAGCTCCCGTCTCAGCAGAGCAAGTACATTAGGATGGGGCAGGACATCTCTCAAACTCCCTGCCCTGAGCTTTGCTCCTCCAGTGGCCCATCCATCCTCCCAACCACCAGGGATACAGCTATTGAAAGAGCAGATCAGAAAAGCAGATTTAATGCTGCTCCTGTGGAAGAGGGGGAAGGAAAAAAAAGACAGAGAGAAAAATGATGCTGCTTCCAGGCCATTTACATGTTCATTTCTCAAGAGAATGTGACATTTTATCCTTTTTCTGAAATTAACTTCTGTGTCACACGTGGAATAAAGGGAGACGATAGATGGGAACTGAAACATAGCGAAATAAAAGACTGTGAGCTTGCATGCACAGAGCATATGTTTGTGATCTATAGGAGCTGGGGGAGGGATGGGGAGTGGAGCCCTGCTATGTCAACCATTGTTCAGCAGCTTGGTATGTTGTCTTAATCTTACAAGGTCTCCCAGAGGTCCTTTTTCCCAGATTTTTTTCTCACCCCCTTCAGGGCAAACAGAGTGTTTTCCTGAGCAGGCAGTTTGAGCAGTTAACTGTTCCTGAGCTAGCTGGGGGAGCCTGGGGATGAAGGGCAGGTCCTTGATGGCATGGGCAGCTCAGGGATGCCAAGGCCAGCAGACCGGCCCCAGCACATGTGGCCGGAGGTGTGAGGTGGTCTTTGCCCAAGGGTCAGCACAGGTTTGTACCACAGATGCGCAGAGCAGCTGTGCAAAACGTAGCAGAAAGAACCTGGAAAAGGATTATGGAAAAGAGGAGGGTTTTACGATGCACTAAGCATGCTGACAGTGTGTGACACTCAGCCAACATCATACGGGAGCTTAAGCTCTGATTTTGCACCAACAGCATCCACAGTGCCCTGCCAAGCCCTAGACCCATTGATTTTGCTGTCCTTGGCCAACTACATGTCCTTACCATATCTTTTTCAAGCATCCCATGGACATTACCTTTTCTCTAGTGGGACATCCTCATCCCAAATCTGCTTTCTAAAGCATAACTGCAAAATGAGCCAGGTCATGCTCAACTGACCTGCAGGTTCAGTGTCACTGCAGTGGGCAGCCTAGCCTGGCTGGTGGAGATAGGATGGTGCACAAGAGGACTGCTCCTTAACCCAGTATCCTAGCACAACAAGGACATATTTGGTGTTCCTTTGCTGTGTAACAACTTTAGCCTTCCTGACTTTAATCTCTTTGCTTTTACAGTCTTAAATGATTCTTTGGCACAAGGTGAAATAGAAGTACCAACATCCCCGAAGCAGAAGTGGGACGTGGGCAATGGCAATGCTCCCTGACGTGCTGCTGTTTGTACAAGCAATTGAGGTACCTGACAGAACTTCCTTTCACCCACACATATCAACCTAGCAGCTGTATTAAAGGCTTAGTCACAGGCTCACATTGAGAAGACGCTGCAGAGCTGAATGCTCTTTTCTGACTGGTTACAGGGAGTTTCACCCAGAGATTTTCCTCTAGTGAACAGCAAGAGTCAGAAACCAAAACATGAGACCATGCAAGTCAGAATTAACTGCTGCTCCTGCAAAAAAACATCTACCCCTCCAAATCCTTTCAGAGGCTGAAGAAGGATTTTCTCCAGACTTCACCAAAGAGTCTCTCAAACGAGCTCCCAGGGGACCACATCCTCTGGCCTCTCAAGAGACAAGCTGTCAGCTCCTTGACAGCCTCTCACCTGGGCATCGGACATCATTTACAAGGCAGCATTCCCCCTCTTGGGAGGGCTGGAAGGGCTCTGGGGTGTGGAATTGAAGCACAACCATCCCTGATAGCACAGCCACCCCCCTCCAGCTCCATTAACTGGGGACCTCCATCCCAGGAGGAAGGCTCAAGTAAGATTTTACAGCCCTCTTTGCTCCTGCAGGCAAACCACTCACAGCACTGCCTTCCCTGCTGCCAGCTCCCTTCATTTCCAACAGGTACCTTCACATGTGGGCTTAGGGGAGCCCTAAGGTGATGAGCAGCTCCTGATGCAACCCCAGCCAGTTCAGCAAGAGCCTCTGCGTCACCTCCTACAGCCTCAGGCCAGCAGAAGCAGTTTCTTTGCTAAAGGGGACAGAAGTCAAATATCACTAAACTGTGGGTGTGGATGAGGAGGAGGATCAGAAATTTACCTCTTAATTGCAGTTACCTGCAGCTTAAACATCAGAGGGATTTGTTGGGGGCTGGAGGGAGACATGGAAGAGAGAGAGCAGGAGAGATCATTTCCCTGTGAGATTTGCTCCTGGTGATCTTAAGCACTGACCTCACAGCTGTGCTATGGGAAGTACAGACAGCTTCTCTGGGTCACATATGGTTTGGGTTGGGGTTTTCTGGAGGGTTTTTATTACCTTGCATGCTCCTGCCCCCAGAAACCAAAATCCACCACCCTGCCTTCACATTTCCCTTCTGCAGCAACAAAGGATGTTACAGCTCAAGCCTCCGGCTCCACTTAAAGCTTCATAAACTGTAATACCCACTTCAGCTACATTATCATGCTCATTTCTGTTCAAGATGGCTCTGAAAAAGTGTCTGTCTCTCAGGCATCCCCAATCCTTGCTGAATGCAATGCCCTGGGTATATAAGTGGTTTTGGGACCTCTGCACACCCAGCCCCAAACCTTATGGGCTGGACAATCATCACTGTAGCCTGCAGCTCAAGCAGCCCCAGTGCAGGAAACCCAAAAGTGACAAACCTCAAGCTGCTGTTGGCTGACACTCAGGGCAGGACCTCCTCAGGCACAACAGGCAGCCAGCAACACTTTTGGCTGTCTAGAATGAAACCTCAAGGACCAGAAGTATGCAAGTACTTTGGTTCAGGGATTTTTGGCTTCTGGGTGTGCCAAGAAGCACTGATGCACAACCAAGGAGGGAAAGGGGTGTCTGGCTCCTTCAGAGAGATCACACATCCACAGTATCATTCCAGCAGTGGGATTATGTCACATTGAGTATCCATAACATATTTAGCTATACTGATTTCACTACTGATCACCTGCAAGTGTCTGTGGGAGAATGGGAATTCCCAGGACAGGATCTCCCTCACCTAACGTGGACATGTCATGTTGGACTCACATCCCATATTGCCTGATGCCTCTCCACCACTACAGACAGCTGCAGCAGAAGATCCCACTCCACAAAGTCTCTTAGTCAACCTCAGCCTTTGATCCGCAGGAAACAATAGAAGCAAAGTATCATTGCTTGCAATATTTGAGCTGAAGTAGTTTGAGGAGAATTTCCATTCTTGAGGAAGATTTACCTGCCGCACAACAGCATTTTCTAGTTTGACATTTCAACGCCGTTTTGCACAAGCCTGAAAGGAAGCTTTTGCACAGAGAAGGAAGAGCTCTCCTTCCCTGCTTCCAGCAAAATTCAAACGGACAAACCCTGCCTTTCCCACCAGCTGCAGTACATAGGTCACATCACATATGTGCTCGCTGGTACAGGGCTGACAGTATGGAATATTAGGGACAGCAGGCGAGTCTCCCAGTGCCCCTGCTTTGGCCATCCACCTGTTCAGGAGAGGAGAACAGGACAGTTGATGTCTCTGATGCTGATGATCTCCCCACACTCGGGACCTGAACTGCTTCAATCACACTGGTCTGGAAGACAGCCCAAATCCTACCCTCAAGAAGT
This sequence comes from Forpus xanthops, assembly GCA_032466535.1. Lineage (NCBI taxonomy): Eukaryota > Metazoa > Chordata > Aves > Psittaciformes > Psittacidae > Forpus > Forpus xanthops. Next base: position 5,173 of record JASSUY010049562.1, read on the forward strand.
CACTGCTCTCCCGGTTAAAAAGAGCCACAAAATACTTTCTCCAGATCAAGTTCAGCTCCTGATCAAAGACAGCTACAAAGGTGAACTCTGAGTTTAAACCAGACCTTACATCCACACAACACTTTTAAGCTGGATGGTGTTATAAGAGTGGAAAGTGTTTGAGGAGCTGGGGAACAGGCAGCTGCACTGGCTGTGGTTTGTGTCTGCCCGTGCAGATGTGTTCCCATCCCACCCATATGGGGCAGAGGGTGTTTTGCATCTTCACCTGCTAAAAATATCCAGGGCTGGAAGTTAAAAGAAATTAAATATTTAGCAGTTGCATAAAGGCACCTTGGGATGAAAGCGTTATGGATACAAAGCTGTCATCTTATCCCTTCATCACTGTGGTTTTTATGTAGCAGACATGTGTCTTGTTGGCAAGGCAACTTCTCAGTTTTAAACCAGCCTCATAAATCTCATTAGGATGCCTTTTTTAAAGCAATCAGTGGAAAAAAACAGGAACAAGCAGCCACAGGACACCACTCCAGGTCCCTTAAGACTCTGCACCAAAGCTCTCAACAGGAGCTCGTTGAATACTTCCCATTAAGATGTTTCATGATGCTCCCCGCGATACCTACAGCAGGAACAACACACACACTTGCTTCACTAGAAGGCCTTCTCCTGATAATAAACATGCATTGGGTTACGTTCAGAGTTTCCTTCCCCACTATAAACACAACTAAACAAACCCATTCACCAGCATGGGGCCAGTGAGAGCTCTATACTGGCAAACTCATCTGGACGTAAGTCCAGTCTGCATGGCCTGGGTGGATGAACAGGAGATGTGTTTTGCAAATCCACTGACAATTAGACCAGCTCTTAACACATGCAGGGGCACTTTTCTGGATGTGGTACCACCAGAAGCTCCCTTCACTGGGAAAGGATGATGTGCTGGCCCTGGACATTGTGGGCTCAGGTTTTTAACTGAGATGCTTAGATTATCCCTCTGCAGGATTAAACCAAACCCAACAGGTTTTCTTAGAGAGCAGAGCTGTGGAAGACACAGTCAGGAATATTTCTTTCCTTAATGCACCATGTTGTATTTCTGGGGACTATTTAATTCAAGCTGATTAAATAATGATCCCCTGTAGTGATCTACCCTTTCAAATACCCACTCAAGGAGTAATTCAGCATGCTGGCAGCACAACAGGCTCACTGCACATCTCACATGAGCTCGCAGGACTCTGACATACTCTCCTAGCAGCAATGCCTCTCTCTTCAATAGCACAACCAATTTAATTTACTGGAGGCTTTGCTCAAGCCTTATACACTTCCCTTGCTCAAGCACACCATGTCAATGACATTTGGTGGCATCTGGCTCACAGCTGCTTCTCAGGGGTTCCCATCGGCCTCTGAGGAGCAGAGATACACCTCATTTTCCTGGCAGCAGAGTCCATGGGAGCCACTATCACCCTTGTTGAGTGTTAGAAAGGTGTGATGGAGGGGATGGATGGAGTGGGGGTGGATGGAGACCACACTGCACCCCACTCGCAGCCCATCACTGCTCTGCCTGCGCGAGTATGCACATGTTGCTTTACAGACAGCTGCCTCCCAGATCAACACAACCTGCTGAGCCTCTTCAGCGCTCCAGTGCTGCTGGTTTTAGCAGGTCCTGGGAGGCCACAGCCACTTTTGGTGTCACCTCTAGCAAACACCAGTGGGTTCACTGCTTTTCTCACCTATTTTACATGCTTGGGAGCAAGGTCAGTTATTTTCTCCTGCTGACACAGGCAGGATGTGGCTCTCAGGAGTGGAGAAGCCTGTTCATAGCCCCCTGTCCTGCAGCAGTCATATCCTACGATGGACAGAGCCTCACACAGCAGTACAGAAATGCTCAAATCAAGTGTTCAAGGCAAAGTTGGACAGGGCTTGGAGCAAGCTGCTCTAGTGGAAGGTGTCCCTGCCCGTGGCAGGGGGTTGGAACTGGATGAGCTTTAAGGTCCCTTCCAACCCAAACCATTCTGTGATTCTATGTCTCTACACAGCAGCCCCAGCATTCAGATGAGTATCCTGCCAAAATCCCTCTTTACGACAAATCCCAAACTCCCTCTCCCCCAGTTTTCCCATGTTTCAGCCCCAAATCATCCCTTGCTGCTTTATTTATACTGTACATACACACACCTGGCAGCACCCATCAGTAACTATACATGGACCTGTCAATAACCATGCACCTCTGCCCAATTAGTGCAACACTGCCAGAACACAGCAGGAAGATGGCTCCAGAACACCAGCCCCCACGGCCACAAAAGGTGGTTCATGGCCTGTGGCTACATAACGCATCACACCTCGACTGCTTCTTACTGTCTTAGGTTAGCTGAACCCAATGAATATTTCAGTAGCCTCTGCCTTCCCAGGATGCTATTAATTCTGGAGTCCCTATAATCCAATTCCTTTTCCTCCAAGTGGGTGGTGATTATTAATTTCACAAGCTATGCTTCCATCGGCTCCTTCCTCATCCCTTGTGGCTAAGGAATATTAATCCACATTCATACTGTCATTCAGCTGCCCAGGAGACTCTGGTGTGAATAGCATTGTTATTAATACTACCGCTTCAGACATGGTTAAAGCAACTTAAAGGCACACAGGCAGGTTGCAAAGGTCATCTGCAGAATAGAACCTCAGTGCTTCTGCTCAGAGAATGAGGCTCAGGCAATGCTTCTTGTGGAAGTTTCTCTGGGTCCTGGACCTGCTGACACTGGTCCTGGCCTTGCCAGGGCACAAGGGACGGGGACAGGTCTGTGAGGAGATGAGCTGCAGCCTTGTTCCCCACCATCCCTGACAGCAGCAAGGAGCAAATGCTTGTGTCCTTTGGGGGAATTTGTAGAAAAAAAATGAAATAAAATCCAAATCTTATCTCTCTACTTGAAAAAAAGAGGTGCTGCGATGCTCTGGGTTGTAACCACATTTGCACCTCAACCTTATTATCTGATTTGCTTGAACTTAAGCAATTCATATGAGTGCTGTTGGAAAGTCAGAGTGGAAGGTGGAGGCTGTTGCGTTTCTTTGCAAGGCAAGAAAGTGTTTCCCTGTCAGCCAGGTTTACTCAAGCTGGTGAAACACATTTCAATCAAACCTCTCCTGGAGGAATTCGACAGCACATCAAGGGCTTCTTCAGTGCGGGGCACTAAGTGGCAGAAAGGTAAATACAGGAAAAGAAGGGCAGGAAATGCAGTATTAAATAATAAATAGCCCCGGAGGTCTCCTGCTCACTAACAAGGGTCAGGGCATCCACCGACTGACAAAGAAAGGAGGGGCAGGGGTGAAGCAGTGCAAAGGGATCCTTAGCACATCACAGGCTAAGTACGTGCAATACCCACATCGCTGCTGGAAACCAGAGCTCAGGCATTAGACTGCCGGGCACTGACAGGGCTGCCCCGGGGGCTGCTACAGGGAGAGCCACGTCCACAGCCGAAACACTCATCAGGCAGTTCCAGCCTTTCCGACAACACCGCATGTGGCTCTTTACACCAAACCAAGCACACGCACGAGCGACAACCCGCCTCCCACGGGGGCTTTCCTCGTTTGCACAGAAGCTATCGCACAAGTCACGGCGGGAAGAGGCCCCTTTTACAACACTGAAGTCCGCAGCATCTGAAGCCAGAGCGCGCTTCAGTTTTGTTACTTAGCGCTGCTGGCAGCCGGGATAGGCTGCAGACTCCACAGACACAAGTGCTTTCCCAGCTTTCCCAAACGGTCAGACGCACTTCAGCCAACACAGCCCCAGCAAACGCACGGATGCAATTACAAAAGCAGAGGAAAGGTTACTCCCTTCCAGCCCTCTCCCTGCAAAATCGCGGACACGGAGTCCAATCCCAGCCCTGCCGAGTCCCACTTTGGGTGGCAGACTCTTGGTTTTCCAGATGTCCCCAAATCCCAACCCCACAGCCCCTGCACGCACAGTGACTCGGGAGCCAGCTGGGATGCATCAGCCTTGCGGCACAGCTGCGGAGCCCCCGGAGCTGGCAGCCCCCCACTGCTGTGGGTGCAGGGAGCCGTGGAAGCTGCGGATGAAATCCCTGCCTGCACTGGGGCAGCTCATGAACCTGAGCACGTTAGAGAGGTTTGGCACAACTTGGACACTATGAGCAGCATGGGATGATCAGGAGAAGCTGTCTGGAATGCAGAGATTTCGTGGGAAGAAAGGAAAGAGAGATTTCAGCCCCTCATTTACCCTCCCAAAGGAGCACAGAATAGTTTGGGTTGGAAAGGACCTTTAAAGGCTGTGCAGTCCAAACCCCTCAGAAGTGAAGAGGGACATCTTCAACTAGCAACCTTCATCAGGATGCTCAGAGACCCATCTAGCCTGACCTCCTGTGTTTCCCAGGATGGGACATCTGCACTTCTCTGGGCACTGTGTTCCATAAATAATAAACAATTCAAGGTACTCAGCTGTTGTAAGTAGCCTCCTGCTAGACATCCATTGAAAATCATCCCTTTCCTCAGTTCTCCTGTCAGCACAGTGAACTTAGAGCTTCTGGTCTGAGTTCTTTGCTCCATCCTGCCTGTGAAGCCCAGACAATCAACAACCAATTACCTCCTGTGGTTTGAAGCCTTTCCTTCACTTCTGTTAAAAGCCCCATCACCTGAGCACGGCAGGTTTTACCATGAACTGCTGTAGCTAACCCAATGGGTCTCAAGTCAAACAGCTCCCTCTCCAGCAGAAAAGCTCTAAAGATGGTTTAACATGGCACGAAGGTTTGACACACGCTTCCTGCTGTATTACCTGCCCTCCAAGCAGGGTAAGCTTTGGCTCTGTGGCCTCAAGTCCTAACTCTTGGGTAACCCAGACCCTGCTTGCACCCCTAAGCATTTCTAAAGCATCCTTCACCAACACTAATACTATGCCAGGCAACAGTCTCATTAACTCAAATGACGTTGTAGGGGCTCCCAGGATGTGCTTCACTGAAACCAACACAGGGTTTTCAGACCTTCTCCAGAGAGCTGGAGAAGTACAATGCCACATCCCTCTTGTGCTGGGGCCCCAGAGCTGCATGCAGCACTGCAAGGGAGGTCTCAAAGGAGCATCTGAACCCTGCACTGCTCATTCACACTTTGAGACACTCTTTCCCCCTGGACCATTATTTTGAGAAACAGAGCCAACCTGGGTGACTGCATTGCAATTATTAGTGTTTGACATACAATGCCCTGCTCTAAATGAGCTTAATTAAAATTCATGCCCTTTACAGACTAATGGTAGGTGGAAAAAGGAACACTTTTTGTGTCTGTGCTGTCACCCAGCTCTTCTACCTCAGCCTTACCCGAGCATCCTCTACTGCAAACACAGGCACGTGGCACAGCACCATGAGGCAGGCTGCTGTCTCTCAGCAAGCACTCTAACCAATTACATTTATGTAAGTACAGTGCAAATTCTTTACAGCCACAGTAAATCAGCTCTTCATAGAGCAGGAGGAAGAAGTCAACGCACTGACAATAACTCCTCCAACCTTTCAGGGTGAGCTTGGAGCAGCTCTGGGGTTTACTACAGCAGCTCTTGCCTCCTTCTCAGGCATTGGGATGGAGCTGTGAGCTGGACGCCAACTCAGGGCAGCAGGATCAGGATCTGCGCATGACATGTTTTATAAAGAACAGAGGGACCAAGTGAGGGGATAAATCTTATCTCTCCTATTAAATCATAATTTCACTGGTGGGTTCAGCAGAAGCACCGGGAACCCTTTTTTTTCTGCATATGAGCAACACCTGAGGAAGGGAGATGGTTTTGAGAACCGATTTAGAGCCTAAGATTAGTATCTTAAAAACATACAGGCATTTAGGAATTAAGCTTTATTTGCATTAGGTTCCTGTACTGCTAAGTAACATCTCAGTAACATTTGAAGCTGACTGTGATGCTCCTTATGGGCAAATGGAGAGCCCACAACATCTAGAAGTCATTCTGAGAAACAACAGGAAACAAAGCCTTCAGTCCCTAATCTGGTGACTACTCTGGAAAGATGATTTGGAAATCCAAGGAATCTCTTCAGCTATGCCTGGAACTCTGTGAGGGTCTTTAACATGGACTGTGTAGACAGGCACAGAGACACCTTTGTCTTCAAACTTGCCTGTGATCTCTGACCTGAGCCTGCAATGAGCACTCAGCCACAGGACCAGTGCATCTCACTGTTTTAATGGGATTTGAGCCCTTTTGGGAACCCTGAAGAAGGGTGGGATACAAGGCTGGAAGCAGTCCTACCAGGAGCCTTTTGGTCCAGGAATGTATTAAGACTCCCTCTGAAGTGACACTGCCATTCATTAGAGAGATGTGAACGTGTCCTTAAGTGTTGGCTTTAGAGATATTTAAGCAGCTGATCATTACTTGTACATGTAAAAGGCAATAAAAAGGAAAAATTAAGGCAAGAGTGATGATCTCACTTTTATTAAGGGAGCCATAAATTCTGGTGTGATGTGGGTTGATAAAGTCTGCTCTCACATGAGTGCTGCTACTGCCTGAAGCAGTCCCAAGAAAACACTGGTTTGGCTCCAACCTGTGAGAGGCAAGATGTAGGGGTAGATCAGAGCTGCACTGCGCCCCATACGGTTTGTAAGACCCAGACTCCTTCTTTGATGGCGTCTGCCCTCTGAAGAGCGGAGGGGAGCAAAGCTTGGAGAAATAAAGTGGGGTTTTTAACTTCTTTTACAAGGAGGGAAGGGGAGCTCTGAGACATCGAGGGGATATTTGGGAAAAGCTTGAACCCAGCAGCCCTCTCTCCACACAAAGTAGCAGAGTTTCTTTGCCAGCCTGAGCTTATTCAGGAGTTGCCCTACCAGTGTGCTGTAGTCAAGTCACAGCCCAGCTCTTTAAACCCTGACTCAGTTTCTTTGCTACAAAACAGAGGTACTAGTCCTAGTCCATCTCATAGCATTAATCCATGGTGGACTGCAAAGTACTTTTGCATTTGTTCTCTATAATTAGCAAGACACCCCAAAACCATTGCAGCAGAAACAGCATAGACAGCAAAATACAAGAAATAACATCTGTAGCAAGAGCAAAACCTTTTCTGCTCAAGTGCGCCCTGGTTTTGGCATCAGAAACACCGCTTCCACGGACACAGAGATGTTAAGAGGCAGAGTAAACACCGGTTTCCTCTGGTTTGCCTCCCTGTTTCTCTGAACAGAGGTGCAGTGGTTTATGCAGTGAGTCCAAACTGACACAGTGAAGGGTACAGTGCCCTGTGCTCCCTGCTGAGCAGAGTTAAATGCAGAAGCAGTTGTTACATGCTGTCTCCATGCCTTCCCAGTACCTATGGTGCAGAGGAAGACCAGAATGTTTTATTAAGCATATTACAGCAATAACACTGTTTTGTTGGGATATACCCTGGCAGTTCACATTTTGCTGGATCAAGTACCTCTGGCTTTGCCTAGGGCCCTCAGATCCTCCAGCTATTTAACTGCCAGGAAAAATGCCCTCTCTGTTGGTGATTACAATTTAATTAATGGAGCCTTTTTAAGGCATAAGATCAGGAAACACCTTTCCCCCTGCCAAGTCATCCCCAAATGCTTTACAAAGCATGAAGGATGATAATAGCAGTGTGATGTCCAAGTAACCCTGCCCAGCAAGCACCAGGTATTGCTCTCATTCACCCAGCAGGAGATGACAGGATTCCTGAGGAGGCAGACTATTGTCCTAAAAATTAATGGTTTGCTCTCTAAAATGTACCTTTGGTGCACTGGTGTCCTCCCAGGCAGGTTTTGCTGTATTATTTATGCACTGATCATGGACTACGGCAAACAGACTCCCGCCTGACTGTAGCTGTGAAGCTAAGTGAGGTTAAGGGACAATGAGGATTTTGGTACCCACATTTCCACCAGCCTGTGTCCTTGGTGCCCTTTCACAATAGTAGGTGAGTGGGATGGGAATACTCCTGAGCACTCAGGTTCAGCCATGTCTGTAGTTCAGCTGCTTGAGTGGTGCTTGTGCAGCTGCATCACTTGTTTCCCAGTGCCCTGGCACACCTCAGAAGTGGCAGGTCCTAGCGCTCTACCACCAGGCACACTGCACCCATCACCTCATTTCACAGGCTGCAGCCACTCTTGGGTCCTTTCTGTGACAGCTTTTTTGCCCCAGAGCAGCTCTAACATAGTATATAAGCCTTGGTGCAACATACCTCCCACCAGACAAGTGCAGTGGCACCCTACAGTAGTATCTTGAAGTAGTACTCTTATAACCCTTCTTGTAAAGTCCTGCTCATCTTGCTTCACCTAAAAGGGCAGCTGAGGCAATGAAAGGCCAAATATCTTATGAGGCATTCACAACAAATCCCCACATTGGGCTAGTCTCCCAAAACCTCATTACATTTAACAGCAACAAAGGAATAAACACAACACTCCAGTGGGCTTTTTCTGGTGTTAAGATTTAAGTTTCTCAAGGCATCTAAAGAGTTGCTGGGTGGCAAAACTTCTTAAAGCAGAGTCTGAAGGGTGGAGTTGCATCTCTGCATGCTCTCCAGGCACCATGGAGCTCACTGTAAGGAAATGCCAAGCTCTGCCATGCAGCAGACTCAGCTTCACCCATCACCTCACTCAGCTCCAATGCCTGTGTGCGCACGCACACTCTGAGCACACGTGGCAGACATCACAGAATGTATGGCACTGAAGATTATCATTTAATAGAGCTGAGCCAATCCCTACATTATTTAATGATTTAATTGATGACTTCAGTAGAAAGCTGATAAAAGCACAGGCCTGGCCTATAAACCACCTTTTGCTCTATTTATTAAGTGCAGTGGAACAACATATTGAACAGAATACATCTGAGCATAAATACGGTATTCTTTAGCATACAGGTAATTATTGCATTTAATAACTACTGCTGCTATAGGTATTACAGATTAAATTAACACCACTCACATAAAAGGGAGGCAAAGTGGGGTGTAAACACATGCAGGTGTGAGCAGCTGATCCTACTAATGCACATGAATCCTTTTACCCCAGCAGAGGGGAGGGAAACACAGCAGCTGCTTCATGCTTCTCCATCACTGTATCAGCCTTTTACCAAGCGCTTCTACCCAGGACTAATCACTGTTGTTGCTAAACCATCCCAAGGTCACAACAAGCCTTTATGGCCACTAGCTCCCAGGGCTGTCCCACCACAGCCAACTTTTTGGGCTGAGCTGCAAAAGCTATCAAACAAGAATGAAGTGGGAACCATAAAACACTTTGCTAGTGGCAATTATGCTTTGCATTTGTTTAAGAAAGGAATGGGGGATTACCTACAGTTATTTACCTTTGTTCTTTGACAAAACTCTTGTTCTGAGTGTTTTCCCAAGTGCTGGTTTTGGGAGTAGAGGCACACAATGGTCAGCTCAGCGAGACACTGTGGAAGGTTTCCAGCTCCAGCCTCTGGGTGAGCAAGAAGAGCCAGCACAGGGGGGTGGCTGTTTCAGTCACCTTGCTGGAGCACCCATCAGTAAAATACTCTGCTGCCCTAACACTAAAGCAGCCACCTCAAACCATCACTCCTCTCTATATCCCAGTGTGAGTGGTTCCTACTTCTCTACTGCTGTTTGCACTAGATGGATGGAGCTGCAGAGCAGGACATCATCCACCAGACTGAAGATGACTGGAGGCACCAAGAGCTCATGCAAGCTTAGCACAGTGCACATAGTCACGTAACAGCTGAAGCTCACTAGTACCCAACCTTGCCTTCCTAAAAGGAAGTGTTAGGACACAAGGGAGTGTAAAGGCTTGCAAACCATTCTGTTAAACAGGTGATGCTGCAACAAAACTATTTTGAGAGCACTGACGCTGCTCACAGCTGTGTCCAGAAAACAGTCATTGTGCTCAGGTTATACCTTTTATGTCTCTTGTAATCTCATTTGATGATGTGCTGATGCAGGTGCTGACAATGTCCCTTCCCCATTCCTCATCCTTTCCCCCTTCAAGAGGCACACACAGGGCTGCAACCCTACCACTGAATAAGACTGCAAGATCAGAGCTCTTGTCCTGCAGAAATTGGTAGGGAAATGTATTCATTAGGAAACACTGAGATTGTGTTAAATGTACAGATTATGGGTACAATTTGAATGGCAACACATTTTGCCAAGATGCTATTATGTATTTACTTGGATATGGTATAACAAAGATGACAATCAACAGCTTGTGTCAGGAGAGGGGACATTCAGAAAGGATTTAGATTTAGCAGAAAAGCCAGCACCTTGTTAGTTTCTGACATCTGCAAATAGCTCCCAGATGCTCTTAGGCTGTCTTAGCTGGCCAGACACACCATCTTCATTTACCTCATCTTAGTACCATGGTCAGCATCACCACCTAATGCTTCTGAGAAGTGTAAAGGTTACTTTGTAGAGTAAAAAGGAACAGTATGACAGCTTTCCTCTGTTCCTACATGCCTCGAGTGGTCCTGGTCAGCAAAGCAAAGGTGAGCCTACAACACTGCTATAGCTGAAGGAAACTGCACATCCTGCAAGCAAATATTCCCACCAGAATCTCAAGGCTACCAGGAAAGTCCTTTTGAGTTTGTGTCAATGACTGACAATGACTTTCCAATCACAAACATGGATTATTAGCCTGAGGTGGTAATGCCTGTGGCAGCTTTGTGGCTGTTCTCACATGAAAGCTTCTGGCAAACACTCTCAGGCATGAAGGCTGCTGCCATCTCTCAAGTACACTGCATGCCTCAGCAATATGCAATACTGTTCAGCATCCATGGGTTAAACCCTTCATAGTCTATATGTGATCACTCACTTTACAGTGTCCACTGGGGAAACTGAGGCACAAACCAGTTTGGCTGTATTTTCATACTATACTAACATGAATTTCTAGTCTTTAGTAAAACCCAAAGCCAAGTGGGTGGAAATCACTGGACAGGAGTCTGCCTCTTGTCCCCATGTCACCATCTCCAGCTGAGCTGGAGGCAGTGGCTCCTTGGCCAGGCAGCCCACCTGCTCCCATCTGTAGCACTCCTCTCCACTAATACTCACTGCCAGAATGGCTCCTTGTGTTTGCAGGATTTTCCAGACTTCAGGCATGCCTTACACAGATGTCAAGTCCTTGCTATTCCCACAGGTGTTCAAGGGAGATGAAGGAATCACCTGACCTTCAGTCAGGCTCATTTTCTATTCCTACACATGGGCACACCTAAAATGAGAGCAGACAATACACCAACCCACTTCCCATTTCACTTTTTATCCTCCTAATAAATACAGGCTAATTATGAATTTCTAATTTTCACGGCTGAGACAAAGCACCTTTGTTTTATTTCCTTCTGAGTTCCTCTCTTCAGATACCATAGGAGTTCAAAAGCCACTGGTGCCTTTATGCAACAGGAAATACAATCAAATAAGGAAATTTATGTAAACCCTGGTTTTGCAAGGGGAAGATGTGCTACTGTGTGTGAGTTGGCAATGAATAGGCTCTCATAATATATTCCTCATTGCTTTTCTCTTCCTTTGCAGACAGTCAATACCCTTGAGAGAAGTCAATTAGATCCGCTTCACTGTTTGGTCCTACCACTCTGAGAGCTGAATGCAGGGGAGAGGGAAATCCCAGCAAAGCAAATTGACTCAATTAGAGTAAGAGACCACTGAACAATCATTCCCATTGTCTGTGATCACAGAGGATGATACACTTTCAAAGCAAGCATGAAAATGTTAAAGCAATTATCTTAAAATATTTGTGCAAAATCCCAGTTCAGTAACAGGATGCAAATGGAAACTGAAAAGGAGCCATTTCCAAAGGCCCCAGTGTACACACACACTATGTTCTAGAGATATACACCTGTGTGTAGCTGCTTGAAACCACTCACCACAGCTATTAGTATTTCTAAGTAACCATTTGCACATCAAACTAACAAAGGTGATTGCATGTACAAAGCAGGCATCTAACACATGCGTACTTCCAGCTGTACTGCTGCTGAATTGGCTGAATGGATTGAAAATGTACAATAAAATGACAGTTCCTGTAGGTTTTGTTAAAAAGCTGCTTAGGAAGCTGACAGTTCAGGAATATCCACCTCTGGTTTAGCTTCCCTTCCGATGGGTGACGACTTTGTCAGCCCATAATTATAGTACATATGTACTGCATTTTAATTAACCAACCTTTAGGTACGGACTGGCCAGCTATGAGGACTGATGCCTGTAGCTAAAACTCCCTGCTGTTGGCCTGGCTACGCTTAAGGCAGATGAGCATCAAAATGAAGGAAACCGGTCTCAAATCATGCAGCAAATCAGTGAAGTTAACTCAGATCCCAAGTTCCACCAGCTCTGCTTGGCTGCCTTTACTTCCTGAAATAAGCTGTTATGCAGCACAAGTCCAAAATATGTTTTATAAGGCAGAAACAATCTTGATGGGGCCAGATAATTGCAAGCTTCTTCAAGGGCTCCAGCATGATCAGAATTAAGATAGCTTTTGTCTTTGTTTTCTCATGGAAGACAACAACCGCATCTGTGTGTGCTTAAGGGAACAGCCCCACAGGTACCAGCATCCATTAGGAGAGATGCACTATGGGCAAATTCAGCCACATTTGACAGAGGGGAAAGAAGTCTTGGAGACACCAAACTCCCACCAACGTTGTAACCCAGAGCATGACTTGTTGAAAAGCATCAGCTAAAGCCCAGACACTGTGTAACTGTGAAGTGCAAGCTTGCTGGGAAAAGCCACAGGACAAATCCAGCCTCTGGGAATACCATCCCATTAGAGACAATGAAATAAAGCAATGTCTGTGAGGTACAAAGTGATATTCTGAGTATTTCACCGAAGCTGAGCACTGGGAAGCTTTGTTATTTCCAGGCAACTCAACTAAGGGGTAATGGAAATGGCCTTTGGGATGAACTGGAAAGGACAGATGTTTGCCTGTTATAAAACACCTGGTGCAGACACAGCACAAGAAGAACTGCATGTCCACCAGCTAAAGCTGAAGGGAGACCTTTTACAAGGAAACTACACTCCATCGCCTGCCCTGGACCAATCACTCTGGGTAAACACCATAAATAAACTCTTTGGGGGAGACAACCTGTATGGCTCAAGAGAAAACAAACTGCCTAAAAATACAACTTCATATATGCACAATATACATTTTACGGTCTCCCCCAATGTTAATCCACCACACTGGCCCACACCTTGTGCCTTGGGGTCAGTAATGGCACACAGGAATACAGCTGGTGCATGAAGGATGTTGGTACTGCTGCTTCCCCTTAGGCCACACATTTAAGTGGGATAATACTAGTATCATGCCTTCTCCAGGCATGTTTATTAGCTTTGCCTCTAGTTTTGGACAAAATTCATGCATCCATTATTCATGACTGGTGTGGCAAAAGCACCCAGGGGTGATCCAGATTCCAATGCTGGTAGAAGCAGTACAAACCCAAGGAGATAAGTACAATCCAACATATATGTTTCCAACATATTCTGTTTCCAGTAGCTTCAGTAACACCTTTCCCTCACTTTCAGGGTAAGAGATCCTCAGCAGTTGCTTTGCCTTTTATTTTCTGTACTTATTTCTCATCAAAGCTTCATAACCACCACCACCACCCCTCTGGGGTAAGATTAGATGCATATTTGCCTGAGCCCTTATTAGTAAAAGCTCCAAAATGCCCCTTGGAGGGCTCAAGTCACAGCCCCTCTGCAGCGCTTTCCCACTGCTTGAGAGCAGAGACTGAAGACACTGCTCCCAGAAAGGCAGTATGGCCATTAGAAAAGCTGACTGCTTGATTTTGCTGTTCCTTTCCAGAGCCAGGAACAAATACTTATTTCAAAAGGATTGCCCAAGGGCAGTCCTTAAAAAAAAAAAAAAACATCCCAACCCACTCCAAAACAGAATGGGAAGGCTGGGTCCCCTGGAACAAACCTGATGCTGCAAAGCAGGGTGAAGAAGCAGCATCACCCTCAGGCTCAGCTTTGCTTTTATCAAAGCTTTTTGTTGTAGGGGATTATTTTTGTGTTCCTGGGTTTTATTTCTTTCTTTTTTTTTATAGTAAGCTACCACTTTCTTTTCTCATTGTGTGCCTGCAAATCCTGCCTTAGAGAAGCAGTGTTTCTGGGCAGAGGGCAAGAGAAACAATTCAGATTACGTTCTCACTTTCCATCTTGGCCTTTTACATTTCTGCTCCCTCGTCAGGGCTCACTCCAATTCCCAAAGCTGATTTCCTCCAAAACCAGACCCATCCACTCTCAAGGACATTTCACTGCTCTGGAACCAGCTTCAAACTGTGACAGCAACCTCCACACTGGTGAGACACAGGCTGGCACTGGGAAGGCATAACAAGCCCTTCCAGAGCCCTGCTTCACACACAGAGGTTCATGGACATCACTTCAGCCATTCCCAAATATGCCCTTTCCTCTCTAAGGCTGACAACATGTCATCTCTCTTCCTGGCGTGGGGCTTGCCACAAGCATCACCTTTGAATTTCCATGCGTTCCCCAGCCCCTGAATTAGCAGGATGCTCTTGTGCTTTGCCCTTTTCAGAACTGTGTGCTTTGATAGGCTCACTTGCCTCTTCTGCTACCCCAAAAGTCCTGCTAACCTCTGGGGAAAGGGACAGAACACCCAGCCAATAAAAACAGGAAACACTGAAAAGGTCAAACCACATTATTACAATAAATTACCATAATTCAGAGGAAAAAATCAGGCATTAAAACGATGATATGTTGCAAGACAGCAATTGGCGTTAGACCTAAAAATAGCACAACATTAACGCAGTCCAAGGTCAAAGATCCAACTGGGAAACGGTAAACATTTTAAAACTAGACCCTTATCACTATAATCTTGTGATCTTCTGAGACTGTCACATCAGGCATTAATGAATGATGGAGCAGAACATTGAGCTACGATTCATTTTCCATACTAAAGACTTCAAAGCCAACAAGTGGGGGTAATTGAAAATAGAGATAGAAGCAGCACCGGATAACCTTTAAATGGTACCTCAAGCCTTTGACAGCTTGCTCATTTGAGAGGGTGACATTTATTCTGCATAATGTGGTAGCATCTTTTGAAACGCCTCTCGGCTGGGGCTGGGGCAATGGACATTTAATGCAATAATAATGGCGTTCACAGCAACATTGGTAGAGAAAGTCTTACTATGCAGGTGGCTGGGGCTTGCACCATGCTCCTGCCTCAGGTGTCTGGGGTGGTTTTGGACAGGTCAACACTCAGGAATTGGAAATAAGGATCCTGCCCTCTGTTTTAGGTATTTAGATAAGGTGTGATGGTCCTGTATTGGCTGGAGTCTCAAATAGAGTAAATAATAGGTAAGCAGGGGTGATGGAAGAGTGTGCAGAAAACAAGGAAGAAAAGTTGCTGCCTTCCTAGTGCTAGGAGAGGCACTGCACCTGGCTCATCATGACATTATATGGTCTTCTGATCGCCCCCACTGATCACTGTCTTTGCATAATGAAATACAGACAAGAACAAACCACTGATGAGCTCTGAGAGAGCTTACGCCTCCATAAGCAGCAACATAGGGCACATCATGCCACAAAATCAAACCAGAACACCAGGCTACATGTGCAGGTCCAATCTCCTCCAGCTTCCCAAAGTTCCAGCTAGCCCTTAACACAAGCATGAATGCTGAACAAGATCCCAGGACTCAGCAGTGAAAGCAAAGTCACATTCAAGGTAGCCTTGACTGATCCTGGCTCCAGCTCTGGTCTCCACATCCCACTTCCAACCCAGCACATCTTACTTAATCCCTGCATCATGATGCCCAGGATGTGTTTATCTCTTTAGTTTGTATGAGCCATGGGCTCATCCTGTGCTCTGGGAGAGTCCTGTGAGGCACAAGAGGACATCTGACTGACTGAGCTTGCTATTTTATCAAACCTGACAGACCAACTTTTGAGCCTCAAAGTTTGGGTTGTTTTCCAACTGGAAAAATCCCTTCTGTCCCAAAGTGGGGACATCCCCCTGCTTTTGGGCAGCTACATCAGGAGCATTTGCTATGATCCTTCGGTATTTTCCCAGTACTCACATCTGCAGCTCTTACTAAGGCAACTGCTTCCAAGGGAAGCCATCTCTTACCTGGGGACTGTGCAATCTGGGGACATCAAAGGGAAGATCCATTTCAATATGATCTCCCTTGTGCCATCCTGCAGATGTATTTGCTAAACCCAAGATACCAGCAGGAAACAGCAGGGACAACTCTTCTGCTCTGCTTCTGCACAGCTTACCAAGGGTTGCAAATAAATCCTCTGCCCCTCCTGCATTGTCTGGTTAATAACAGGGGGGTCAGAATAGAAAATAAATGAAGGGTCTGATTTTCTACAGCAGCAGCCAACAAGTATTTAATCCACAAGTGACTGAGCTGCAGAAACCTCCTGCTCTGAAAGGGTTTTCCATCTTTCAAATTTCTCTGTATCCCGGTAAAGCTCTTTCATTTCACACAGATTAAGAGTTAATTCAGGTCAAATAAGGATTAATTAGTCTGTGTAAACCAGCCCCAGACACTGATGCACTGGAGATCTATTTTAAATTAGTTGCTGTTACTGTAAGGCTGTATCTTCTGATGGCAAGACCTCTGGTGTATTATAAATTTGCAATCAGGTACCCCACGGGATGTGAGCTGAGGGAAAATGTCAGTCTTAACAGTGTTTAAATCCCTCCTGCCGCTGAACTGCAGCCTCTTTCAAATTAGGTCCTGTTGGCAAAATCAGATAAAGAGATGGAAATAAATGATGTGAACAAAGGTCATCAAAGAGTATCATTTAAATTGTTATTGACTGTGGGCACAAAAAAAAAAAGCACAGCATGAAAACATACTTAATAAGAGGAGATAATAGGACCATGGAGACAGGTTTTCTTGATTCAGAGGAAAAACATCAAGTGGTTTGCGTGTTTGTGGATGCTTTGCTACCTCATTCATAGGTAAGGTGAGATTAATACAGAATATATTTCACTGACTAAGCCAGATTGCTTTGATATGCCATATGTACTAACATCAGAGATTATTTATTCAGACATTATTGCAGAAGGGACCAAATGTTGCTGAAGTGATTTCCAGGCTAGTCAGGATAGTCAAAATACTGAAGTGTGAGAAAACCTTTCAAAGCACCATGACAGTGACCTCCAACTCATGGAGGACTAAAGAGCTAACCAAAGAAATAAATGTGGCCTATTTATTGCTCTTTAAGATTTGCCTTGCAGATTTAGAGGGCAAAGAATCTGCTTAGCCACATCTGTGTGACCTGGCTTCACACTCAGGTTCAAAAGGGGAAGGGATTTAGAAACTCTAGACCCAAGCACCTTGAGCTAAGGAATACAAATTTGGGAAGTACTGCCTTCTTTTAAGTCTCCTATGTGATTTAGGACTCTACATTCTGTCCCTGTAGTTGATTCATGCCCATAGCAGAGCAGGCACAGCAGCCACAGGATACATGGTGTACAGTGGAGAGCTCATACATGGAGCTGGAAGATGACACCAGATAGCAGCAAATCAACAGCACTCTCCTGCCAAAGCTGAATGCCACCCAATCACCGTGTGAAGTTGTGGTGGCAGTTTACCACCTGACAGAAAGGACTGAGTAAAGCAATAAAGGTGTTGTGTGTTCCCTACTAACCACAAGAGTGGGTGCTTAACCCAGACACCAGTGATGGTGGGGAGAAAACCAGAAGCTTGCATGTCCTGAAGCCACACCAGCCCTTGCCCTGCCCACATCAGAGGCACACAAATGACAGCTCACTCAGAGCTGCTCTGCTCTTTGGACTTCAGCCCCCATCTGCTGAGGAAACCAGGTCCAAGGTGCTCATCAAGGAGCAGTGCGAGGACCAGTCATACAACCAATGAGCTCACCAATACACTTCACGTCTTACCTAACACCCCCCCATCACACAGCTTCAGTGAAGGCAAGGCCATGTCCACCAGAAGAGGTAACCACTGAATTAGCAGCCCCACTGCCTCAAAACTTCCAGAGGACCTGGAGTTCAGCTCCTGATTGTTCAGGGCACATGCACTGATCTGGGGAGGAGCAGAACCAAGCCTTGACCTGTACCAAACCAAAACCTCCTTCCCCTCTCCCCCTCATATTTCTAAATGACTTCCTAAGCTGTTTCTAAACTCTTTGGAGAAGAACTATGAAAGCATTGCTTCAGGTTTTCCACGTGCAGATTCAATAGCATTTTGACAGAGCTTGTGGGATTTTCTTTACTTAATTGAAAGGAGTGCCCAGTAGCATGGATAAGGGTGATAAAAGGGACTCTAGTGCCTAGGTGAGTGTGCTAACGAAGCACTCTCATTATGACTGCATATTTTCTGCAATTCCTCATTCATGCTTTAAGCCATGAGGAGAGCTCTGCTGTCCCAACAAGGAGCTATCAGCTCTTCCCAGGTCATGTTAAGCAGGGGAAGGTTAGGCGTGCCGATCTTCTTTCCAGTTAATGCAATGGAGACAGGATGGCCCAAGGTTTCCCACAGCTCATTGCTCACTTAGGAAGCCGTCACCAAAAATGGAAAGGCAGCAATTAAGAGAAAAGATCCTTCAGAATAAAGTCCTGCTGGGAAGAATAGCTAACATACTAGTCTTGCTGTTAATGCATCCCTGAGAACGCACAGTGCTGTCCTGCTGGGGGCACAGCCCTGGAAAACACAGGAATAGTCACTCAAGCCAGGAATTTGTAATAATATTTCTCCAGACCTCTCTCCTCTTCCCCAGAGTGGACAACGCATTCATTTCCACAGCTTGTCTGCAAATACACACATTTACCTTGGAAATGGGCCCAACCCAGAAGAGAGACTGAGGGACTTCTGTGCTTTGCAGACCTAATCTGGGCACATAGAGGCTCCAGATGCACTCCAAATGCCTTTGTAACATGGATGCACATTCAGCTCTGGATGCTACCAAAGGAGCTGGGGCCCATTTCTGCTGCTAAGAGAAGACTGTGGAAGAAACAGGATTTGAATAGTGCTTTTTTAAAATGACACAAAAGTCAGAATGACCATCATGAGACAGGCACATATCTCATGAACTGGAGACAGCTTGATCCAGCTCACCCCTATTGACAGTGATATTTTTGCTCCCTTCATTATGCTTGACAGCATTAATCTGAGGTTGCAGAGAGAGCTTGATCAGATGCACAGCACTCAAACTGCTGAGGAGCCAGGCTAGCAAGAAAGCTGTCATCTGAGCTCTAGAAGGTTTATTCTGCCAGAGGGTGTAGAGAAATGCCATTTCTTTTTGGTTTACCTACAAGGACAATGGGCAAAGCATTTGGCTTTTCAAAGGCTAACGTGGATGATGACAAGAGGTGGTGACACAGTAACTTATTCAGCAAGATTGCACGAAAACCTTTTTATCCTGAAAAATAACAAAGCCAGAGCATTTCTGCCCAACAGCAGGATGAGACCCACCTGCCAGGCAGCAGCTGTAGATGCCTCTCCCTGAGCAGACTGCAGGGAAGATGAATGCACTGGATTGGAAAAGCTGTTTCCTGAGACCCGTGGCTAAACATCAGGTTTCGCTTCAGGAGAGGCAGGTCCATATTCTGTCTCTGGCCATACAAACAAGCCTTTTCTTCCTGCCCTGGGATGCTATCCCAGAAGCGCAGGTGGATTAAGTCATGCATTTTGTAGCCAGGTATATTGAAGTAACCCAGTACCAGGACGGAGGTAGATGCATGCATTGCTCATGTATGAGCATGTGGTTTGGGGGCCATGCAGCAAGTCCTACCACCAAACAGCTCTTCAGAGAGGAGCACTGGGGACCACAGCCATGTCCCACCTGAATTTAACCTGCAGCAACCCCAAGCCAGCCCCACACTTCTCAAAACATAGTGTTTCCTTTTCTGTCCACATAGATTTTCACCTCTTCCCTGTGGGTCTCCCTCTTAAACACATGCACAGCTCTTGGCACAGCAGGCTGCCATGCAAGTGAGGACCTCCAGGCAACAGCATAACAAACAGCAGTAAAGACACCACCTGAAGTCTGAAAAAGGCTGGCTTGGAAGGGAGGTTAAAAAGGAAATGTGAAGTTGTTTTCTTGCCCTTCAGGGCCATGTCTACATGAGCCAATTTAATACCTATTACTACAAGTATTAGCACAGATAAAGCTCAAGTATCTCCATGGAGCCAAGTTTCATCCTCAAACTGGCATTTCTTTTTCCATCCTTTAGCTCTATTGACCGAATCACACACTTACTGCAGAGGATGTGTCTTTCATGATAGCACCAGTCTCTTGGGGGTTTTAAAGTCTGAACTCGTGTCAAAATAAACAGTCTGTGGGTCCTCATATAGCAAAGCAGCCGGAAATGTTGACTCATCCCTTGCACCGGCACCATGCCAATAAAGCTGTGGGTGGTAGAGCTGGGGAGGGGACAGAGACTTCCAGATGTGGGCCTGAGCACTGCGAGAGGGAGATGGGTGCCACAGCACCCACAGTGAAGGGTAGAGGACTTTAAACTGGTCTCATAGCTGTGATCCCAGCAGTAGCTATAAGAAAAGGGACCAAGCCATCTGCAGAGCAGCTCTGCCAGGGACACTTGGATTGACTCAGACACACCAAAGCAAGGAGCACTCATGTGGCCATCTACACCAGCAGATAAGGTCTGTGATCTACATGGAGTGAGGGAGACCAGGCCATGGATCTCCAGCCTTTTTCCCAAAGTGCAGATCATAGGTCCTGCTTTAGACAGGTCAAACACCTTCTGTGCACAGACGGCCATCACATATTAGAGAGATCAATACTTTTCAAGCATGGGGCAAACAGCTTAAAGTACTGACTGGGGGCTACTTGAGAGAGTGAGCAGGAAGCATTTGGCTCAGGGTCTGGATTCAGTTTAGCCTGAGCCACAACTGTCCCCATGGCTCACTTCCCAGCAGCTCCCCTGGGAGCCCACTGGAACAGCTCAGGATTAGCCAAGTCCTCTCCACAGAGGGATAACTGCTGTATCAAGAGGCTCATCAGCTCCGAGGTGTCAGGTACAAACCGGCTGCTGGACAGGAATCAGTCTCCTGGAGCCTCACAGGTCACCTCCAGGCTTTAAAAAATGTTTTTAAAAACTCACACCATGTCCTTCAGATGAGGCATTAAAACCACACCTCCCAGAGGGCATCCAAGTAGAATTTTAAGGCAGCACAGCACTTTTTCAAAGGCACAACTCCCTCCTTTGTGCCCAAGCATGTCAGATTCACAGGAGATCCTCAGTAGACATTGTCCTCATCTCACTCACGGGTCATTTTACCTCCTGTAGCACTGCACAGGGACATTTCAGAAACACAAGTCTTCCTTAACTGAACACTGCTGTGTCTGGATAAAGCCTATCTGAATAAGCCAGAAATTTCCACTGCAGGAGATGTGATTTCATTCCTGAGGAAATACACTGGATCTGTGAACAACAGGTATTATTCAAGCACTTAAACCAGACCCCCTCAAAGCAAAAGGAAGACTGTAGGTGCCGCTTATTCAGCAGGCAGCATTAGTACCTGTCCCTCCTCCACTGCCTGGCTGCATGGAGCCAGAGCAAATAACAGCAATAACACAATACTGTAAGCCCTGGAAGAAAGCAGACATCTGTTGCCCATCAGATATGATACCTTGGTGACCAGGCAGCTCAGTAAGTATGAAAGTGATTACTTACACCTTGACAGCATGGCCACAGCACATAGATGGGAAGCTTTGTACAGCAGACTTGCAAGGAAAGACCTATGAACAGCAGGACAAGTCACCGTTTCAGCTGCGAGAATATGTCCAGGTTGTTCCTGTTGTTGCTGTGAGACACTCATTGCAAAACAGCTGTGGGTTGATGAAGAGCATATGGACCATCTCAGGTAGCCTTGATTTCACCTGGGTGCCATTAATCAGCATCTGCTGCAGTGCTGTGGGCATCCCAACCTCCCACCTCTGACAAGAACTACACGTAACATCATTGGAGATGGTTGCAGCTTCAGCATCAGATCACTAATGCCAACACAAACATCATGTTGACCTGACCAACTACCTACCAGTTTAACCTATCTTCAAGAGCATAGTTAACCCTTTCTTTCCTCCATTCACCTCTCATTCCCAGTCTTTGGGCACTAGAAATACTTTTGGATCACAGGTAGACTGAAATAAAACCTTGCTGGAAACTGCAAGTCTTGAAAGAAAAAAATTTGGACCAAAAGCCTGGTCCAGCAACATCTACATTCTTCTGCAAAAAGAACTGGTCTCCTTAAACAAAGGCTCAAATCCCTCTGAAATCACTCTGGAATGATGCACAAATAAGACAAGTTTCACATCTCATTTGTCTTCTCCCAGTCTCCTTTCAGAAGGAGACAGATGTAAAACAATCCCTGTAATTCCAGCCAAGCCCTTGCTCTTTTGCAGGCACAGCAACAGGGATTCTGATCCTCACTGCGTCCTCCAGAAAGGAGGTCTTCAACCTTCTGGCAGATGGCATCACCCTCACAACCAATTCTGCCCTTGCTGAGGCTGGCCTACAAAGGCAGGACCCACAAAGGCAGGGTGTCGAGGGGAATTTCCACTCCCAGATCCCTTTTCTTGGTGTCAGCTCAGTTAGACCCAGCAAATGAAATGCAGAGGACACAAAGAGATGTGTACTAGAGATACACATGTGGAAATCCAGCTTGTGGTCCAGCAAAGCCTAAATTATGCATTGCTGACATGAACCCTGGATCACACAATATTGATACTCAAGCACTTATAAAGAATTGAGATAATAGAGGCTTTTCTCCACCCTCTTATAGCAAAGTTCCTCACTCTCTAGATTCTGTTTTCATCCTACATTCTCATCACCCTACCTAATCCCTTCAAATCTTTACCTGTGTTTCTCCAGGTCCTTCTCCAACTAATTGCCTATAAAGATTCAAATAATGAACTGCAACTTAAAGCTCTTCACAGGCATTAGGGGAATATTAAATGGGAAATTCTAAAACTAAATTATATAGTTTCCTACTGCAGATGTTTTTTAAAAATATATATCTGCTTTTAATTAAAAACAAAAATAGAAAAGCCCTGCAGTTGACTACGAGCTCCTTCCTACCTACCACACACACAGGCTCTGCCCAAATCCACACTGGGCTTAGAGCAACAGGAACTGGTGCCTTTAAACCAACGGGCTCCAGCAGAGGATCTGGCCCTGCTGGTGTCTGCACAAGCTTGAAAAATCTCTGCAGAAGATCCCTCTTCTCTCCCCTTCCAGGCAGCTCAGGTTCCTGTCGAGCATCTTACACCTCTGTGCCGGGAACATGTGATTTATTTGGCAGCTGGGCCTTCCCTCCCAGGGAGCTTCCTAATAGATCTGTGAAAGCAAAGGTTACATGCAGGCAGCTCCAAGGATGAAGTCATTGGCTTTGCTCTAAGACCAAGAGATTTTAGCCAAACCTGATGGTTTCAATAAAACAAAGCTTGTGAGCTTGCCATTTCCCCAAAAAAGGATGAGCTTGCCTGCTGCAGCACCAGGCAAGGAGCTGGATGGAAAACAGCAGCCCCTGCACAGCCTGACAGGGTGACAATGAACTGCCTTGTAGTGACAAGCGAGGCACTTTCCCTAAGCTGTCTGCAATTGTGTGTCAGGTCTTGATTACTCTGGGGATTTAAGGTGCCAAAGCAGCACTAAACCTTCCTGCAGGCAGCTCAGTCCCTCTCCTGCCAAAACCCTGGCACTCAGCATCACCAGCAGCAGCCCTGCTTGCCCGCACTGGAGGCTAGCACAGGGGTGGCACAACATAAAGTGGTTGATGGAGTTATCCCTCTCTCTGCAGCCATCTCACCAGCACTCAGCTGCAGCACTCATGCTTTGAACATGTGGTCTTAGAGAAAAAACACCCCAAAAACCTCAATATCAGTCAAGCTTACCGATTGCCTGTCATTATAGTGGTTCGTAGACAGAGACTGATAAGGGATGAGTATAATCACATAAGAGTTCTACTAAAGAAAAAAGGCATATATAATACACTTCCATTTAACACATACATATGTAGAGGTAAACAGGAGTGTGCATAATGCAATACAATACGTTGGTTTTTTGACCTCCTCAGTAACTCACAGCCTGCTAATCCATCTCCCAAGATTTAGTCCCAAATTCCAACCCTTAAAACCATCTCCAGCAGAACCTATTGGGAGATGGGGCAAAAAACCCCCAATAGAGTTACATTACTCTGTCTCAGGAATAGATATATCCATAGGCAGAACTACACTGGCTTGAGGGTTCTCACAGACTATTTTTAAACCAGGTCTTTTTTCATCTTCATTGAGCATTTGCTTTTAATTTTGGAAGGTTCTGAGCAAATGCACTTTACATTCTTTGTATTTGTATATAATCACACACTGTTCGAGTAACTTAGGCCAGATACACAGCCCCGTGATGTTTGGGTGACTATTTCCAGCAACTTCAAGCAGAAATCAGAATCACAGACCTGATTAAATAGTCAAAACCCCAATCTCATGTGTATTTTCATGAATGAAAGTGGCTGCCTGTGACTCATGAGCATCAGGAAAACCATCAGCCATTTGGGAAAAGTCTGCAATTGCCAAAAGCTGCATGCAAGACAGCACAAATCGGTGTTCACCCCAAATCTTACAGCCTGTGACCCACTGCTTCCTAACTGAAAGGAACACAGAACTAAGAGGGATACTGTAGGACCCCAGTGACCAGTCAGACTGGGTAAAACTGAACTGCAAACACCAAACACTCACAGAGGATTTGTCACACCCCACCCAAAGATAGCAGCTTCCTAGCCAGCGCCTGGAGGATAACTATAACTCAACCCCCTGAGTCAGAGTGGTTCCTGAACAATCCAGAGGCAGAAACTGCACAGAAGCCAATTGCACCAGCTGCACCAACACCCAGACCTCTAAAGGTCTGTAATTTGCTGCTGTATTTATGAAGCTCAGTCACCCCATGACAGGGCACAAGGATGCTCTTCACACCTCCCGATTTCTCTCAGAAGATCTCCACAGAAGTAACAACCATCTCAGTCTGCACCAGTTTGGAAGGTGGGAAAACCTTCAACACAATGTATGCATGCAGAGGAAGAGGGCACTCGTTACCTACAGGATACAGGATTGGCTCCCAGGCAGCCAAAAAGAAAAAGAAAATCACTATTTATATGAGCCATAATTTAGCTTCAATCTGAGAGCTGCAGAACAAAGGATCCTTTCAAGGGGAAGACACCAAACCTGAAAAAAGACAGATCAGAATTCCTCCACCAGAGAAGCTTAAGATTTCTATCACATTCAGCATGATCGGTCCTTTAGATGACCCCATAACATGGACTGTAGGTCTGCATTGTTTGATCCTCCAAGAAGCTCTCCAAACTAACTCAACTGTGCTTCAGCACTCAGTTATGAAGCCTGAAGTATACTCTAGCTTTTGACAATGATCTTTAGAAGACACATGAATATTTTTCCTACAACTCTCTCATTCCTCAGAATACTTACTATGCTCTAAGAGTCACTATAAGGAACATTCAGTTAATAATAAGCCTAAAACCAGCATTGCATCATGCCTGCAAAGCATGCCTCAGTTTCCCTGGCTGCAGCAGCAATGCTGCAACACAGACAACAAGTATCTGCAATAATTACCATGCCTGGAGTGATTTTTTTCTCACCCACTAGACTCAAAGACAGGCCATAGCCATCAAATCTAATTCATTCATCAAGAAACAACTCAGTATTTCATATACAAACACAGGTTTCTAGAAGTTCCTTGTAACCCAAGCAGGCCACTGCTCCCCTGCAAGCACATACCACATCTGGAGGGAACACCTAAAGTAGCCAACAATTTGAAACCCTTTACAAAATGCCCAGTAGAAACACAAACTGAAGAGAAGCTTGCATTCCCTAGGTGCACTACAGCAGCAAGAAACAAGCTTTGGGAAGCACAATGAGACAGACACCTGTCCAGACATTACCTTGGCTTGTGAGTGCTGTTGCAAGACAGAATACTCATCTTCTGCAAGCTGCCCACCATACAGCTCCAGAGACTGTTCCACCCCCAGCTCTAATAGCTCTGAGCTCCTCATGAAACCAGGCCAGACTCCTGCAGCCCCTATTTAAGCGATCTGCCCCACATCCAGGTGTGCTGCATGAGGGTGTGATTACAACACAGCTGGCTCCAAGCATTGCTAGCGCTGCTCCACGGGAATCTCTGCTTGATGCTCACCAGTAAACCAGAGAGGAAGAAAAAGGGGGAATGAGAGGCTGGGAGTTTAAGTGACACCGAGTTGAACAAGTGCCAGACAAGTTTAGGGACAAGGTGGATTAACCCCTGCCCAGCCCTGTAGCAATTCCCACTGGGCTTCATGGGGCAGCTGGCTGCAGCGACTTGCCTCTGGTCACACAGGCAGTCAGAACCTTTAGTAAATGCATTAATAAGGACTTAGTCTCACTTAAATCAAACCTAGCTGTTTCAAAGAGCAGTAAGGGCCTGGTTTCCTCTGCAAATGGAACTAACTGGTTTAAATCTCACACCCTCAGCCCAGCAGGTGCAGCAGCACTGAGAAAGTGCCAGTTTTCATCAAGAAGGCAAGACCTTTTCTTCCAGACCTGGTTGTTAGGGCTGGGGGAAGCAGACAAGCATTTGAAGATAAAAGCTTTTCTGTTGCACCCCAAATGTGAACCAGAAGCAGTTTCTATATTCTATGCTCCTGGGACCCTGGCAACACTAACAAGGGTTGCACAGAAATTATGGGGGGTAATAAATATTTTGCACACCACATGCCTTTAGCAAGCAGGCAGAGTTTCATTTAGAGTGAAATGTTTCCTTGGACAAATGGAACTGTGGATACAACACACATGAATTCCTTGGTTTTACAACATTCTCCCTCAACTTCTGGAAAAGAATAGAATACTTTTCTGTCATTTCAGTACTTTTGTTTACTCAGAGCACTTGAATCTGTTCTCTCATAAAACCTAATGACCACGTTTGCTTGGTTTAACAATGAAGACTTTCAGCTTTGTGCTGGAGACACTAAACCTTGCGGAGTGCTTGCCCACCACAGTCTGAATGAGTTCTAAACAAAACCTGAAGCAGTAAACTCAGTTTTGACCCTTTTGACCTCTGCTCTTGTTCTCTTCCTACCTCAGGGTTTTGTGGCAGGAGCTTTTTAGCTCCTGAGAGGTGCAAATACTCCTCTTAGGTGATATTTCAGTGCCATTAGTTACCGTATTTGCTTTGAAATAGCTGCAATGAGTGACTGTTCATCTCCCAAGCCCAGTGCTCCCTGGTGCTCACACAGACCTCTTTGAAGTGTTGCTTTTGCCACCTTATGCTCCCTTTAAACTGTGTAAAGCCCCCAGGAATAGAGCAAAGATCCATTATTTATCTATGAGGGAAACCAGGGTTTCATAGAACATACTGTATGAGGCTGAAAAAATCCCCATCTTCTGAGGTTTCCTGGTCAATGAAATAAAATGATTTGTAAACTTCAGATCCAATACCTAAATAGAGTTTGGGTGAATTGAACCCTTTCTGTTCAGTGGGTTTTCTGGCCATGGTAAGAGCCTGCAGGAGAGCTTGTCCACACCATTCCATTAGTGACAGCTGGGGTTAGGCTTGGTTCTTAATTACACGGCACTAATCAGCCTTTGGAGGGTGTTCTGTTTCTAATAAGGTACATCAGAGAGCTCATGCACATGCCTGACAGTGGCCTGTTACAGGCGGCGGGGATGGTGGTGCAGGGAGGTGCTGAGATCTGAGACAGCAGGGATCAGGAGACTGTGGAACATCAGCATCTGGGGCAGGATGAGGGGCTCATATTGGGGCTGGGGGATCAAACCTTGCTGGCCCCCTGTATCCACCAGCATCCTGATGGAGAAAAGAAGGATTTAGGGAGATCTTAGAGCAGCTCCAGTGCATAAAGAGGCTACAAGAAAGCTGGAGAGGGGCTTTGGACAAGGGCCTGTAGGAGAGGACATGGGGAATATCTTTAATTTGCCAGAGGGGAGACTGAGATGAGCTCTTAGGCAGAAGTTCTTCCTCGTGAGGGTGCTGAGGCACTGGCACAGGGTGCCCAGAGAAGCTGTGGCTGCCCCATCCCTGGCAGCTCTCAAGGCCAGGTTGGATGGGGCATGGAGCAACCTGCTCTAGTGGAAGGTGTCCCTGCCTGTGACAGCAACTGGAACTGGACGAGCTTTAAGATCCCTTCCAACCCAAACCTATCTGGGATTCTATGATCCTGAGAACAAGCTTTTCTTCCCATGCACATCACTCAATCAAAGAAAAACATTCATGGCCATATTATGAATATGTTGAAATAAGAGTTTCAGAAATGTTTGGGCTATAACCTACCCAGTGCAGCCTCCTTGATTTTCACTAGTGCCTCACTTAAATCTGCAGGATGGGTGTAAAAAAGAGCTACCCATTTTCACAGCATTGGCTGCTGGCCGACTGATGCTAGCAGAGCTCCACTTGTTTGCATCACCTGAGGAACTGACCTCGGGTAGCAGGCAACAGCCTGCATTTACCAGGTGAGTGCATCTCATTTTGGCAAGCAACCACCAAACCTCAGTTAACAGCCTTTTCTATGCACAGCCTGGTGCTGACTGCAATCATCAGAGGAGATAATGTCATACATTAGGGACTGAACCTCACTGTGACACCTTTATGCTGTTAAAAAGCCTGTTCTATATATACACCCAAATAAAAATGTATATTGTAAAGCAATGAGAGGAGCTAATCTCATTACAACCTCTTCAAAATGCAGTGTGAGAGCAATAAAAAAGAGAGACAATAATTCTGTGGATGCCAATTTCTATGCAGTGAAAGAGCACTATCAAAAGGAGCACATTATGGGCAGGACATCAGCTGAACTGCTCCCACATTCTCCCTGTTTGGCTCTGCAATTTCCTTCTCTATGACACTGATTCCAGAGGACACCATGGGACAGATATAGGATCTGTATATGGTACAGTGTGGCAAAACGTGATGAAGAAGCTGTGTACACTAACACATTCATTTGTCATTATAAAGTGCAGCAGAGCAGATAAAACCATTAAATATTTAAAAATTAGTTAATGCTAGGATGCAATGAGTTGGGCATTTGTAATGTTGTTTAAATTGGATCAATATTTTCCAGTTCAGTTTATTGTAGGCTTCTAACCTTGCTATTGCACTGGAGCTCCACGCTCTGAGCAGTGGGTATGGAGCAGACGTTGGAAGGATTTCTGCTGGGATATGACCAGTTGTGCTTCAGGAAGTGTGTCAGCTCCTGCAGACCCGCTAGGCACCATCTCTTTTGTTGAAGAGAGCTTAATTGTCATCCAGGACATCTGGGACAACCTCTCAGGGGCTTGTGTTGACAGAACATTAACTGACACACAAAAGCTCTGGGATCTCATGACATGATCCGTCACTGAGTAAAGACAAGTTACCTGTATCACATAGGATGAATTCATCAAGGAGCCACATCATTAGCATAGAAAGGTCATCTACTTGTCTGTCATTATCATGTGAGGCAGATAGTCTATAATGTGTGCAGAAGCTCCCCATGGAGCAGCAATCAGCCCCTCACTACACTATTTCATTGTCCTTTTTAAAGCTGGTGAAGAGCTTTCTCATTGAAATCTACAGCTCTAAACACCTGAAAGGAAATGTATAAATCTTGGCTTCTTCTGTCTTCTGTATAGGAGCATGAATACCCTGGGATAAAACATGTTCCTTGCATGAGCATTAACAATCTCAACTAGGCACAGTCAAACCCCAGGGTTTGAAACGTACTCTACATTGCTTGTGGTGGAGTAAGATTTCCATTTTAAATAGAAGCCTGCAACTGAAACAAAAACTCGTTGTATTTTCCTCCCTGGCTATACCAAGAGCCGTGACATGTAGTTTAACCATGCAGATGTCTACCAACAAATACTAGTACTCTGATTCCTCTGGCTGTATCTCCCAGAAGGTCAGGTAAACCTTGCCAAGCAAGCATGAGCTGGACAGTTCTTTTCACCTCATCAGCCCACTGCTGAGTCTGTGAATAACATCAAGGAAATACCCCAAAAGGAACATATTTTTGAACTGGACAAAAAAATCAATCATTTTGCTCCATTAATGGTGAGCATATGGTTTATGTCATTCCATTGTCAGCTGGGATACAATCCCATTTGGCACTTGAAAAATAACCAGCCCAGCTATGAATAGTATTTTATTGTAACTTGGGCTTTTCAGGTTCTCCACTCTTCCATAATGCTTGTTTCCCAGAGCTGCTTGAAACACGACCTGCTGTCACCTTCTTCACCATGTGTTTCTCTCTAGGGTGGCCTCTGGTTTGTGGTCCAGAACACTTCTGTCCATTGACTCACTCTACATCAAGACTGTAGCTGCCTCTCTGCAGCTGAGAGCAGAAAATCAGTGGTAAATTGTATGTGGACAAGTAAGTCTTGAGTATGTCCTTGAAATGCTGTCTTGGGCAGCGCTGCTTCTCCCTGCACACCACTTCACTGTGCATGGGCTTCTTGGGCTTTCATGCATCACTCACCTGAATGATGGAGCGCTCACACCACAATAAAGTTGAATATTTCAGATGGTCTGAGGGTCAGGTTGAAAACTTGACCCTAAACATCAATGATGCATGTCTATAGTGGTAGTATTTCACAGACCTTGGAAGCTTTATAGTGCATCCTCTCAGAGGCAAACCGTCCTGTCTGTCTTTCTAATAACCTTGCCAGCAAACAGATCTATAGCACCTCATAGTATTTCATTTCAGAGGTTCCCATTCACAAAAGAGGCACTGAAAATCCATAACAATTGAAATATAGCAGGATTTGAACCAAGGTCACACTAACTTGAGAGATTACCTGCCGTGTTCAACATTAACCTCACCCAATGCATGTGCTGCTAGGTTTACAAGTGATGCTCTGAGTGCCTGATCTTCAGAGTAACACAAAGAAAAATGCTTGCAAGAAAGGATGGAATAGTAGATACAAAGGACTGAAGGAAGCTGTATGATCATTTCATGTATCCTTATGCATAAAAGAGGCCAGCAAACATCACTCTGAAACTCCTCTGCTAAGATCATAAGTATTTCTCTGAACTCAGTTTACCTCTGAGAAGAGTCAGGACAAAATCCAGGAGAAAACCCATTCTATTGATCTCAATAAGGCCAAATTTCCAAGGTGCTTTGGGTTAGAACAGAGAAAAAAAGTTATTCTGTGTTACAAGCGTGACTGCATCCCTACTGCCTGCCCAGTTGGTTGTGTGAGCTCCATTAATATGCTATCGGTGTTTCATGCACAGAAAATATGACCTATTGCTTTACCTGTTAATAGATCTTTTATGCAGGAATGTTTCTATAACCCACCTAAAAACTTACCCGGGTTTCTCTGTTCAGATTTGCACCAGTTGACCTCGGACTGTTATTTTTGAAAGGGGTTTGCAAACCTATTGCAGAACAGCTCCATGTTGTACTTCTATCAGTTCTGTCCTAATTGACATCAGCTCAAATACGTACTCTGACGCTGGGGGAGGCTACACATCAGGCTAGCTCTGTGCAGGGAAACTGGTTCCAGCTCTGCTGTGGTCAAGTTCCTGGTTAAAAGACAGAGGGGTTTGTAAGATGCACAAAGGCAGCAGGGAGGGATGCAGGAGGGACTGTGAGGCATCAGCTGGAGATACTCATGTTTAAGGGGAATGAGGGTGATTGAGTTCCATGGTGCATTAGATGGCTTCAAAGGACAAAGCTAATGCTGCTTGCAAGTATTTTAAAATGCAAGTTCATCAAAGTGGAAATTTTCTGCAGGAATGTGTCTACTTTGACAAGGGGAAGTCTGAAATTAAAAGCCTAGTGGCAGCAAACCCTTCCAGCCTGACATCACTGCACCAGAGCACTCGGAGTGAGAGCCCAAACTATTTGTTGGCATCACAACCAGAGCATGTTATTTTCACCACTGAAGGCAATGTGCAACCATTCAGTCTCCTTTAAACAGAAGCTCTGACAGACCTCATCCCCTTTCTGATGCACTCTGGCAGAAAAATTGGGAAATATTCTACCTAGAACCTAAGTCTGTGTTAATATTTTTAGTTTCAAATATTTGGATGCAATTCCTAATTCCAGCACTGTACGGTCAATCCAGTGCCCTGAAAACCACACTGGCCATCCAGATGGATGCTGCTGGTGCTGGGCTTTAACTTGAAACCATGGTCAATCCAAATGCTTTCAGGATACCAGTATGTGGGCAGGGGCTGATGCTGATGACCCTGTGAAACCACCAGCAAGCATATAGTACCTGCATCACCTTGAGTACCACATCTTGAGCAGTGTTCACAAATACTAGTAAATGCAGCAGTATGCTGGCTTGCATCTTTCCCATTCCTTCTATATTAACAAAAGGTTGCACGGGAAAGAAGCCCAAGTAATGTTTTTTTTTCTGCTTCATTTTCCTCCCACCTTCCCTGCCCCCTGTAATCTGATTTTTTACACCTCATTTATGTGTTTTTATTCAGCTCGGCTTTGTGTTTTCTTCTCTTTTTTCCACACCTTCGGATCAGCACTCTCCCCATGTCTAGCACCTGTGATTATATCCTTCAGCTTCACAATGCAGACTTGCAGAGCAGCATTTAATAACAGGGAGGATTTGACTGACTGGAGCTTTGATAATGGTGGTGGGAAAGGCACAATCAACACTGCCTTTTCAACAGTATACTTTGCACAGAAAGCATTCGACAGTGTCACAATCTGATAAAAAAAATTCCCAGATTCCACCCATAATTACACCTTCTCTCCTTTACCTATCCACCTTCTTTTCAAAACGAAGCTATTGCGGGTGACACCAGTCTCCAGGGAGCTGGGGGTGGCGGGACACAAACCTGCAGAGAGATAGAGAGGAAAGAAGTTCAATTCTCCATAATGCTGCCTTGGCCTCTCTGCCTGTCCACACTCCCACATGTCTTTACTCCTTGTGCCCAGCCATGGGCAGGCTGCTCTGTCTGTGATGGGTGAGGGCTGAGGATGGAAAAAACATCACCCAACCAGTGGCATTGTTGTAAGCCGTTGGGAAAGGAAAGCTTGGAGGGTTTCCATGAAACTAGAAACTCAGGAGAATTTAAGAGGCTGAATGGTGGTCAGTCAGCAGCTCCACTCAGTCCTGGCTGGGAGGAGGAAAAGGGATTGCAGGTTTCCAGCTCTTGCTAAAAATAGTGTTTGTGTGAAACCTGCTGCCTTCAGGACTCTGCAAATGCACTCCAACCCTTTCCAAAATGCAAATGGCAATGAGAGGTGAAGGTCATGGCACTAAAGCAGCACACGGTGCTTCCCAGCTCTGGCTGGACTTTAGGTTAATCCTATACCTCCACACAGGTTTAAATGCTCCAAAATAGTTTATAAACATGGTGTGGACTGTCCAAAGCTCTCCAGAAGTGTCTGTGCCCATACCTGGCAGCAAGACATCAAAGCATATTCAATGCTTTCAACACCACCAAGACCTCAGGGCTTCCACCTGCTTTTAAAAACACATGTAGGTAAAAGGAGGGGACAGAGGGTGATCCCAACCCTCACCCCTCCAGTACGGTGCAACAACAGAAGCTGAGACATCCTCCACAACCACACCTCGGTCTTCTTATTAAAGCTTGGGGTGCTGGTGTGGACAATGAGAGATTAGGGTGCTCTCAGCCCTGCTGCAGGCAGTAGCAGGCTCTCAAGACAGTGGCTCTGCTTTTTTGCTGCTTAGCCTCCACGCTTTGACTCACTGAATTTCCAGTAAGCTGGGATGTTGCATCCATCAATGCTGGCAAAGGACCAGCATTGTGAAATGGTTTTTGAGAGACGCTCTTGAGAAGAGATTCAAGTAACAGCTGTCCTGGCCTGTGAGGACAGGGCATACCCAACCTTAAATGGCTGGGAGAGCAAGGAACTCAGCAAACATCCAAGCAGGTTTTAGTGATGGGGTTATCGGCATCAACTTCTGTGGGGGAAAAAAAAGCTGGTGTTGTGACAGTCTCAGGGCTGCCTTTAGGGGTGCTTGCCTCTGGGGTGAGGTCATTAGGGTCTAACAAACCTGGGCAGATTGATGGTGGTGGCTATTGATAAGGGAGCTGCAGCAGGCTCAGGGATGCAGCTGCTCCCCAAGCGCCCAGGCAGAGCTGGTGTGGCAGAGCATCAGCGAAGCTGGTGCAGGAGAATCATCAAACCCAGCACATGTGCTCCAGGATGGAGCACCAGCTCCACCGCACTCAGGGTCAGGGTGACAGCAAATACTAACGTGGTCTTAAAAGGGGATGGTATAGACCATGGATTTTATAAAATCAGATGCAGCTCCAATGGCCAACACGCCTCTGTAGCTGGTGAATTGTATCCCACTAGCCCAGCACAACCAAACCAAAGGCAGAGTTTGGCACCATGTCATTCCCACATGATGCAGGCTTGTGCACGTCAGAGCGCCCTGCTCCTATTTTCCTTGGTTTAGGGATGATGTTACAGCCCTATGGCAAATAACAAGGTCTGTGGCTGTACTATGGGAACTACCGAGTTAGAACAATACATTTCTTTTTTGTTCTGCTGCTGCATTCCTTTAGGCTGAATTGGGCATTTTTCTTGCTATTCATTTTAAAATACTAATATGTAAAAAGAGACCCCCAACTATCACTGAAAACAGAATCCATCTGGTCCGCATCTCCACTTCAGATCTTAGGTTTTCAAAGTAACCTTGTGTTCTAAAATCACATTTTTAGCATTTGCTCTATTATGGCTCAGGCCCTACAAACTCTTTTGGGTAAAGGATATTCCTCTTCCCT
Source organism: Forpus xanthops (assembly GCA_032466535.1). Classification (NCBI taxonomy): domain Eukaryota; kingdom Metazoa; phylum Chordata; class Aves; order Psittaciformes; family Psittacidae; genus Forpus; species Forpus xanthops. The sequence goes on from JASSUY010049562.1 coordinate 39,809, forward strand.
CCCATCCAGTAAATAACAATACCAAGTTGGGTAAGGCTGAAATCATAAAATTCATTGAAGCCAACATCAACACCAGCATCACTCTTAAGCCCATTCTTCAGCTCAAATGTTTTCCAGGCACGTTTTTAGTTGTTCTTCTTTTATATTTACTTCAATTTAACTTAAAAGCAAAGCTGTGCCCTTCCATTCCCCAAACCAAAACACTTAATTGGCCATTGAATGAGGCATTTTTTGGTAGCCCTGGAATTATTCTGTTTTTTCATTCATCCAAAAAAAAAAAGTTCATCCAAGCCATTATGCTTTGTTTAGTCCGTAAATCCAGAAGGAATCTGTTCCACATACTTTTAATAGGAGCTCTTATTCTAAGGAACAGAGTGAAAAAGGAAATACCTGCTCTTAAACTGTGAATAGTTTAGTATCAGAGTATCGAAATAAATATTGAATCATCTTACTTTCCTCTCTGCATGGGGATGAGTCCACCTTCCAGTGTGGTTCCTTTAGTGAGAACCCTAAATCAGCATCACAGCCACGAAAAAGGATGGTGGTGTCAAGAAGCCAGCCAGCCACTCATTGTGCAAAGATCAGACTATGAAACAACTGCATGGTGATCACCATCTTTGTTATTCCATTGTGCTATTCGTTTTGAGGGAATCATCTTTTTACACTTTATTACACAGCGCTCTGTCTTTCTCCATTAAAATCAATGGCAGACATAGGAGGCAGCCTGTTTTGTTATGGTCTTCCAGGCAGCTCAGACACTTCTGGGAATCAGGAACAGAAGAATAATGCGTTTCAATAAGCAGCTTATCGACCTAGCAGGAGTTAAGTGAACCTGTGGTGTACTCCTCCAGTTTCTCTCCTCTCACATGATTACTGCACTTTACTCCTGCTTTGCTTTTGTTCCTGTGACAATCGATACCCCGCAATGACTTGCCTGAGCCACTGCCCAGCGTGAGGGGTGCAGAGGGGGAATGGGACAGCAGGTTCGCTCCCATGGGTCCCACCAGCTCCATCCTCTCTACAATCTCAGAGCAGTGGCTGCTGCCCAGGTAACCAGCCCACCCGCCCCTGATGGGTGACCAAATCTAGACTGCTCTTCAGAGGTACAAGGAAGGAGGAGAGCCTGCATGAGCTTCAGGTCAGAGATTCCCCTTAAGACACACAGCAGCCATTATTCAGGTTTCCTCCTAACCAAAGAAATCCATGGTGAAAAAAAGAAGTGCAAAAGCAAAGCCAGACACTTTTTTCTCCAGGGTTTAAATGGAGAAGCCCAGCAAGCAGCAGCTTGGGGAGTCACAGTAAAGACAGAATTGGAACTTGATGGACCTTGTATTTTCCATTTGAGGATGAACTGACAGAAGGGAGATTGAGATGAGCTCTTAGGCAGAAGCTCTTCCTCGTGAGGGTGCTGAGGTGTTGGCACAGGGTGCCCAGAGAAGCTGTGGCTGCCCCATCCCTGGCAGTGTTCAAGGCCAGGTTGAACAGGGCTTGGAGCAACCTGCTCTAGTGGAAGGTGTCCCTGCCCATGACGGGGCTGGAACTGGATGAGCTTTAAGATCCCTTCCAACCCAAAGTATTTTATGAGTCTAAGATCTTTCAGGCCCTGGTTGGTCAGGATACTCTGTACTGTTACAAACAGCGCCAGACTCTCTCAGGGTGATGGACCCAAGAGCAGATGTTTGCTGCAGCCTGCAGAGCTCTGACCTTGATGCCCTGAAGCAGATGAAGGAAATCTTAATGCCCACTTATGCTCCAATTTATGGGAGAGACCTGATGTTGGTGCTGAGACTGAAAGGCTGCAGGACCCAGGAGTTATGTTTGGTACTTGTGCTGGACATGGCACAGCTCTCCTCAGAGGCTTCTCTCTTTAATGAGACTATCTGATGCTTTACAACAGTTATGAACCATGTATGGTATTCTCAAAGACAGGAAGCATCTACAGATTACTTGTACCCTGTGGCTTCTCCATGTTGTGCAAAAGAGCATTAAAAGCACTACTTAAGCTCAAGCTGGGAACTGTTTTCATTGACCAAGAGGTGCAACCACATCGTGGGTTTCTCCTGTGCTCAGAAGTTGCTGCTGTGCATAAGGTGTGCAAAACAGCTGCAACAGGGCCCCTGGTGCAGTGCAGGAAAGGGATGTGTGGGAAGATTTTAATTACTCACCATGGCAACATACATTAATAGCTACAATCCCCATTCATATACTGGATCAGTCCTTCTCCTATATCCACAGAAATACCTCCAGGAAGGACATTCATGATGCCAAGCTGCCTAGCCTCAGAGTGAGGTCTCATGCAGAACAAGCCTGTCCCATTCATGTTTTATAACCAAGGTCAACAGCAGCAGCAGCTCAACTTTCCCATGTCTCTGGTACCAACACTTCATACCTGTGTACTGAGGCCATCTTGGTTTCTATTACATGAAGTTACAGAGGGTTGCAGAGCCAGAGGACTTTAGAAATAACTGGAGCTACAGCAGATACACTCCAAGACGACCCAAGGCCCTCCTCACCTTACTGAGATGGACTTTTACATCTTTTCTCTTGGAGCAGTGTCTGCATTCCATCTCCCATCCTGAACTGTCATTCAACATTGGAAGACTCCCATGAGAACACAACAGCAACATGAGTGGGGGACAAGGCCAGCTGTGGAGCTCAGCATCTCCCACAGATCTTATGGAGGTAAAGAACAACCTCTTGTTTTGTTATTCACTCCTGTGTACCGAGACCTTTGACTTGCTGCTTCCCCAGCATGGGACCAAACCCCTTCCTTTGCAGGAGCATGGGCCCAGACATTCATTACATCAGAGGCAGATGCCTGATGAACAACCTTGGGATGATGATGTGGCACTTCACGTGCAGCATCCTCACTTTGCAGGCTCCTGGGAAAGCACACAGCTCACAGCATGGCATGAGCAAGGCTTCAAGCCTTGGGAAGCACTGAGGAGGGGAGCAGCATTCACTGCCACAACTCACCCTGCTCATGCCAAGGAGTGTGTCATGCTCACCCCAGACTCAGAATTTTTTCACAGTGACAAATCCACTGACTCCACCAAAGCAAAAGAGCCTTTGGTCAGGTAAGCATGTGGCTCTTCCTGCCTTTGCAGAAACACTTTGTGCAAGTCTAGTGCTTTATGTGAAGATTTAAATCAATCTTCCACAGAACAACCCCGCAACATGGGCTAATAAACTTATTAGAGAGAAAACAGAGAAAATAGAAATGAAGAGACTCAAGTAAACTATTCACCAACATACATTTAGAGACATGATGTGTGCTACAGATTCAGAGCTTGAGGACTAGCAGACAGCAAACCCACTCAGCCCAGATTCATAACAGGAAATTGATAAAATCCCCCTCTGGCAGTTTTAACCAGACCATGAGCTCATCTTGTAGGATCACTTGAAACGTGGATGTTAGAGCCACCCCAAGTTCTCCCAGCAATGTCCAGGTGATGATAGCATAAATTATGTCCTTCTAAACAGAAAAGTCCTCTTCAGCACTGCAGGTGAGCGCTGAGTGCATGTGAAAAGCTTGCCTAGACTCTGGCTATTGTACATAAGAACTATTCAGAAACAAGAGGTAGGCAGGAATGATGCTAACATGGAGAGAGGGGTTCCTGCCATGAGAAAAAGGCTTTGCCCAGCAGACATCCTTCAAAGCTTTCGCTTTCCCTATGTAATGTTCCTTTTCCATGATCCTTTAATGTTCAAGGCTTGGAGCAATCCGTTCTAGTGGAAGGTGTCCCTGCCCTTCCAGGGGTGTAGCAACTGGATGAGCTTTAATGAACCAGTCTATAATATGCAAGACTCAAGTTTCAAAGGCATCAATCTGTTCTTTGCATGCACGTGTGCCCAGCTCATCCCACCTCCCCTGCACTGCATGTCCTGGAAAGCTTGGGTCAACTGGAGGTGGCCAAACTCCATATAAACCAAGTAAGAGCAGTCCTGAACTGCTGCCAGGCCATACAGAAGACAGGCATCAGGCTGAGTCGGCTCTTTTGCAGGCAGGAGGGGAGAAAAAAAACAGAAAGAAAGAAAAAAAGAACAATGTTACATTGTTTACAACTTATTTTCTTCATTTTTTAAAATGAAAAGTTTAAAAAGAGCCCTGAAACTTGATAATGGACACTTCAGCAGAGGGTAGCCACATGGAACCAAACCTTAAAAACCATGAAAGACCTGATTTATGAGAGAGAAGGGCAATAAAACACCAGTGGAAAGAGTGTCAACCACGACAAAGACACAGCTATCTGTTAGGAGTGAACTGTCATCCTGCCTTTAACCCTCTTTTATACTGGTGGTTTCTGCTGGCTTTCACCCAGAATTACTGGCAGAACTGGAACAAAACCCCAGGACTTCACTTGTGGGAAGGGGGTGGCACTGCTGAGCACCAACCCCAGCAGAGAGCAGGTTTGTTGTAGGCCAAGGACTTTTCACTCCCTTCCACAGGCATTTGAGCCAAATTCCAGCAGGTACCGAGCCTGGGATTGCCTACGTAAGGATAAGAACCAGCAGGGATATTTAATGGGGGAAGAAAAACCTTCACCAACCAAATTTTGCTGCTTTTAGGCTGGATCACACGAGACTGAGGTTTGCCATTTTGAGTTTCAGCCCACTGGGAATTAGAAGACCCAGGTTATAAACCTCTGGAAACTCATGAGGGAGATGCTCAGTAACTCCAGCTGAGCAAGGGGCTGCTCTGACTCTCAAAGCAACTTCTTTACAGCCCAGTGCATCGCTGGAGGGGTGGGCAGGGGTGTGTGTGTGAGCACAAACAAGATGCAATCTTCATTATGTTGGTCTGATTCACTTTATGAATGTTACAATTGTACAATGAACACCCCAGAGAAGAGTTACAGGTATTTTGCCAGAGCTGTAAACCAAGCCTGAGAAAGAGTCAGCTCCCATTTCTGATCTCAGATACCCAACAGAGCTGCCTCAGGTCCACAGACTACAAAACATAGTCTCTGTGTTAGATCCCAAGGCAGCAATAAGCTGAGCTCTTCTGTCATTTCAGAGGACACTAACACTAGCACACTCAGATGTCATTTAAAGCCAAAGAAACTCTAGCTCTGGCCACGGCAAGCTGCAAGGCACTTGCTTCAGCAGATAGCTTTTCTTTCCCTCTGTTTCTATTTCTCTTGCAGAAGCAGCAATGCAGCAGCTGAGTAAGTGCAGAAAAGAGTAAGAGCAGTCTCTCTTTAAGGCAGCTGCCTGGTTCAATGTAGGCTGATTTAATGATAAGACACTATTTGAAGTTAATTGTAACTGCAGGGAACAAGAAAGCCGGTATCTCACTGTCAGGCTAGACAGGGAGCCAAAGGAGACACCGGGTCAAACTGTGATACGACTCCAGGGAATACATATCGTGACACAAGTCCTGGGAAGCCAGCAGAGTAAGAGTTAAAATCGGCCTACATAACCTTAAATACAGGGCAGAGCACAGCTTGAGGAATTTGCCCATTTAAAACCTCAAAATACAGAAAATGGACATGCTGAACCAGTGATGATGCCGAACAGGCTCAGCACAGTCTGGCCCTGAATCACTTCCCTGCAGTTCTGTCCCTGCAGAGGGGGAGAGAAAGGTGGTTTGGAGGTTTGGTTATATTTGTATTTTTGACTGTTAATCTTAAAAGCCAAAAGAAATGTCTATGCAATGATATTGTCTCCTGGCTCTTTCTTCATTTGCCAGTTTGCTGAGTAACGAGAACTGAAAAGTTTCATAAGCACAGACAAGAAAGGTTTCCAGCTTCAGAAATACCCCATGTCAGGGAGTGAGAGCTGGAGACCCCAAAGAAGATGCCCAAGGTTAAATTTCATTTTTCACTGAAATACAGAACAGAGAAAAAGCCAGACTGTCATTGCTGGCACCCAGCCTCACAGGGGGGCTGCAGGGAGCCAGAGCACAGCTCAAAAGTGGGGTTTCTTCCCTGATTTCCTAACAGCACTAATGTTTAACAGCCTTTTTCTTTTCCTTATGCCACTATGCATCCCCTGAACAAGACTGAAACCAGCAGCCCCAGCCAGTGCAGCTCACCACAAGATGCTCCTAATCATAACAATATTCTAGGTAATAAATCAGTGTTTTCTCTACTGAGAAGTGGAAGGTATGAGGAGGGGAAAAAGAAAATGAAGAGAAGCTTATCTAAATCTATTTACATGGAATGATTATTCAATTAATTTTTTCATTACACTTGCCAAAAAGAATTGCCCATATCTTTAATGCTGTGTGTGAGGTTTCATTAATAATTAGTATCACCAGCATTCTCCTGTTTAGCAAGCAGGAGCTCTTGTCTTCGGAGGTCACAGCCCTGCTCAGCTGAAGGTGTGGGGACTCCACAGCCACTGAGGTGTGCATGGGGACAAACTCTCGTGGCCTGAGCTACTGCTTTCACTGGTCTCTCCTTCAGTGGGGAGGTGAACAGGCACATGGCTGCAGGAGTGAGCAAGTCCTTGTCCCCATCAGCCCCATCTCCCTGCCTGCCACTGGTCCCTCTGCTCATGCCCAGCTTGGAGACCCCAATCATGTCTCCCGCCCAGCTTCTTTGCCCCCTGATCTCTCTTTGCTCCCTCGTGCCAAACCTGCCCATTTCCACAGCCCTGCTCAGTCCCAGTGCCACCAGCTCCATCATCCAGCTCCCTGCACTTGAAGCTCAGGATCCTGACCCAATTGCAGCAAGTGGGTGAAGACTCCTTATATCTGTCTGGAAGAAATGAGCCCTTGTAAGCTAAACTGTAACCTCAGGTCACAACTGCCCTAGGTTTTAGTAGGACACACCAGAAAAGACTGGTTTGGGTGAGGTGGAGACACCTTCTCAACCTCTAGCAACAGCACCACGGGCTTACCAGACTATAACCTGCTGTTACAGCACTATCAAAGTGCTGTTAGCAAACACAACCAAGAGTTGTGCTGAAACACAGTGCAAACCTTCCCCAGCCTCAAGACAGGCACAACCCCCTGATGCTGCATAGACAGAAGGACCATCCTCTGTTGGAGGAGCAGAGGGGCTTAGAGATGCTCACAAAGCATCTGGCTCCAGGACTGCTGTACAATGTTTATGTGACCTTAAAATTGCACCTTGCCTGTGGGACGATCAAGTTAGCTCAGGCCATGGAGTGACAAAAGCAGAGCAAGCAGTGCAATCAGCAGCTATAAATCAGTATCTGCTTCCCAAACATAACATTTGTAAGAGCACCCTGAGTTCTTATAAATATTTAAGTCAAATTTCATCTGTTTATGTCTTACATCTGTCTTAATCAGCCTGTAATAATTTCTCTGCTCACATCCCATGCTGCTGCTTGCTAATCTAAGCTGGCTCTCTCAGTGCAAGTGTGTTTTCTCACCTTGGTTTGGACAACCACCATTTGAATTCTTCTGTCTCGAGATCCTCTCCAAAGGGTCCTCTGAGTGGCTTTTCATGCAGTAGGTAACGAGGAGAAAGAAAAGGCCTCTTGAGATTTAATGATAACTCAACCAAATCAATAAAAATGTACACTCTTGGAACAAGGATCATAACGGGGCTGCACCTTTTATTGCTTCTCCTTTTCTTTTTGTGCCACATGAGCCACGTGTTGTAATGATCTGGTTTCTTCTAAGAGGTGCGTGCTGCTCTGCTCCACAAGGGGGAAAGGTGGAAGGGCAAAGCTTGTCCACAAGGAGTCAGATGTGGATTATAGCCAGAGACTGCCAATTTCCCAACTTTCTAGTATTTTTTTAGTACAAAGAAAAACAAAGGGGAAATTGTATTTGAGAACCTTTTGAAGAAAAATAAATCCCTGCTTCCCAAGCAGCCATAGGGCTGGTGAAAACCACAAGAACTTGGCAATTCCCAATACCCTGTTTCACAGAGGGGAGATGAAGGGCAGATATCATGCAGAAGGGGAGCACCCACTGAACCAGTGTTCCATGGAGTCTCATCCTTCCCTCTCCTCTTAGTGAGCCTGTAATAAAATTCCCCTGGGATGGTAGAGAAAGGTCTCAGCATCCCCTTCAGATCAATGGAGCTACATTGCTGCTGAGGCTCAGTAGGGGAAAAAGAAGCCTCATTCACTGCTATACCCCTCCTGCTAAGACTCTTCCCATTGCCTGTGATCTCTGGGAGCCGTGGGAGGAAGAATGGAGCGATAAAGCCTGAGCTTTATTATCCTGTGAGCCTGGAAATCCACCAGAGCTCAACTTCCAGTAGCTCTTCAGGAGTATTGCTCACACCAGAGCACCCCACAAGGCCTGGCCATCACCCATCACAGCCAGGCCAATGAGACCATTGGAAAGGTCACAGATGACAGCAAGCTCAGCCTGAGGAACTCCAGCTCTCTGCTCCCAGTGGCTCATGCTCACCTTGGAGCATGAATTACAGCAGACACCTCCAAATTCTCTCCTCCAGACACACCTGTCTGTATCAGTGCTATTTGCCTCACCACATTACTATGAGCACTCTTGAACATCTCCATGAGCTGCTGCAGGCCAGGAGCCAATGAATGAGCCAGGACTTACAGTCCCTCCTTCATGCTGAGGAGCAGCAACACATCCTCACCAGCACTGTGAAGCTGGTGGAGAACACCACTGGCACCAACATGTCCCATGAACTTCCAAGCACAAGTATGGACACACTGCGCTGGCAGCAAGGGCTGGAGCTCTGTCCTGAACTGTGACCACAGAATTGGTGCCAACACAACTCAGCAACACAAGTGGTCCTGGCACTTCCAGAGCTCTCTGGGGCTGGAATTTAGGGAATCTGGGTTTGGCTCCCAAGTCAGCTACACATTTCTTTTGTCCCTGTGGGTAAGCAACTGAACCTTCCTGAGCTTTAGTTTGCCTTCTACAAGCTGGCGTAAGGTTACAGCCTCTTTTCTCACAACTATTTTGACTTGTCTACTTACATTACAATCTTTTGGGAGAGGAGGCTGCATGTGCGTATCTACCAAATCTAATATAAGTGATCTAATCCTGGCAGATTTCTCCAGGCATTACTGTCATACAAATTCTGAGGGCTGTGTCTATATAGACAGCTTAACCCACTCTCAGGCGTCAGCAAGTGTCTTATCTCAGCACTATGCCCATGCACCAATGTCTTAAGCTTGCTTTAAATTTGCATTTTGGAACCTAAGCTCCCATTCTCTGGGATTACTGAGCCTGGAGATCTGATCCTGGCAGCCCACCCCACTCTTGTGGGCATAATACATTGCCAACACTCTGGAGCAAGCCCTTCCCATGCCATTCTGCATCCGTGAGAAAAGTCAGCCCCAGCATATTAGTTTATACCAACAAATTAGGTCAATCACTACTTCCCACCCATTTTATTCATTCTAGTAATTGAGCCAAAGAGGATTATCTCTCCTGTGCTTTGCCAGTTCTCGTTCAGTCTTTGAGATATGATTTCCTCACTTTCCTACTTAATTAGGAGCAGGATTTAAACACTTAAAGTTATCAACTTCCATAACCTCCCCTCCAAGGATGATACCATCCCACCTACAGCATCTACTACCCATAGCATCCACATGTCTGACCCAGGGTGAGCAGGGACGCATGGTCCTGGCAGTCCATATGCTCCTCTGGTACTTTTGTGTAGTTAATTCCCCCTCCATTTCTCAGCAGAGGTAGCACTGGCTGTCAGGACACACCGTGACTCTGCTCAGGGCGCTATGGTCCATCCTGTCAGGTCTAATCTGGACCATCTCACCCAGGGCAAACCTCACAAGGCCCCAGAAGACAAGAACTGCTGCTACCATGTGTCTGTCCGAGGCTGAACACTTGTTGGCAGGAAAGATGGGTGCTCCAAGACTTCACAACAGCATCACTGTTCAGGGAAGAAAATCATCATGATACACAGCTGGGGAGAAGCAAGAAGTTGCTCTCACCTTCATGTCCATTACAAAGCCTATTTGTCCATCCCCTTCTCTCTACCCTGCTCTGTCCTTTGGGATGGAACAGCCTATTGTCTGCTTTTAATCCAGAGGAAAAAGCAAGTGAGCAAAGGAGAAGCTGCAGCCTGTGCAGTAACCAGGTCCTTCACTGCCTCCTGCATGGCTTCAGTGCGATGCCATGTTTGTTCAAAGGTAAAGCAGAAGCACTGGGGATTATGGACACGGCTTTGATTTTATTTTAAAGGCTTTAATATTTGGAGCTGTATTGATTTATCTGAGCATGCCAGCGTGCCGCTGGTAACTAAGCAACACCGATCCTCTCTGTATTCTGGGAGGCTCCTGGGATTTTGCCTATGAACAATATTACTTTGTGTATATGAAACTAAATGGACCATAAGCACCATTTGCAAGAGGAGGGTACTTGAGTTTAATCTTTTGATTTCTTCTTGCTGGGGGATGGCCATATTCCGTGGCACAGCCCTGTACCCAGAGCCCAGGCTGCAGTGACAGGACACAGACACACATTCCTCCAGGAGATGCCAATGAGAGCAACTCAACCCAAAGTCATGCAGATGCACTGAGAAATGGGAAGCAAAGCAGCTGCTGTGCCCTCCGTATTGGCTTATGTGGTAAAATTCAAACCCCAAACCAACAAACCCTAAATCAGGGTCAACTTCTGTGGGAATCAGAGTGACACAGAGGAAAGCTGTGCAGGCAGAAAGAATACAATATAAGGTTTCAGTTGAATGGGACCTTTAGTGATCATCTCACCCAACTGCCTGACCACAAGTTAAAAGCATGTTGTTAAGGGCATTGTCCAAATGCCTTTTAAACACTGTCAGGCTTGGGCCATCAACCATCTCTAGAGGAAGCCTCTTCTAGGGTTTGACCCTCCTCTTGGTAAAGAAATGCTTTTAACATCCAGTTTAAACCTCCCCTGATGCATCTTTGAACCATTCCCATGTACCCTATCACAAGATCCCAGGGAGAAGAGCTCAGCATCTCCCTTCCCACACCCTCTCAGGAAGCTGCAGAGCATTGAGATCCCCCTCAGCATCCCTTTCTCCAAACTACAGCAAACTGGCTGTGCTGAACAACCCCCTGCAGGTTTCCTACCCCTTAGCCCTCAGTCACACACCACAGGGACCTCTGCCCCTGCCCCATCTGGTGACATCCCCCCTTCCCACCCCAGAGCTGCCAGCAGCCTTGGCTGCTCCTTTAAGAGAACGGTGCCTGTGTGGTCAAAGTCAGCAGGCAAAAGAGGCACTGTCAGCTCACACTATATGGTTCAGTGGTTTGGCGTTAAGGATGTTTGTTTTGGAGCCCGCCTGCTGGTCTGACCCATTTAGGATCCTCGCTGCACTACAAGCTCGCCTTTCAATTATAAGGAGAGGCAGAAGGGGTCTTTAAAATGAAATCAGAGCCCACCAGGTCTGAGGCTGCCAAGTGAGATCACAGTAAGTCAGGTTGCCATTGCACAGCCCTGCTTGGAGCTGGCCTGGGGAGGCAGTAATTTCACAAAAGGGAAGGAAGAAAGGAACTGGCTCTGCAGATGGATGTGTTCTCTGGTGTGGGACTGTGATCGACTCAACTACCACAGAGCCAGGGCTGCTCTGCAGCATAAGGAAACCACCTTGGTCTTCAAAAGGCTCTTCCTGGAGAAGATCAGGACTTTAGCTGGGAGGGACACAGCAACCTTTTGACCCTCAATCTGTACTGGGAGAAAGGAAAGCCCAATGCTGCTGCGGAAGAGCACCCCTGGAGCTGGAGGGGACCAAAGGACCAGAGATGTGTTCTGGGAACTAGGACAGGGAATCCCCACCAGCTCCTGTGGGACTCACACCAACCCAATGCAGGACAGTCCTGCTCATCCCACAAAGGAATGGGAAACCTGCAGCTGATTGGAGCAAGAGCATCTTGTGCTACAGCAAGCTTTAGATGGATGCTCTGGTTACCCTGATCTTGCTTCAGGCCTCTGCTGCCAGAAGACATCACTCCGAACATCACCAGACCTTTGCTACATCCACCTTTACCAAGAAGGTGACATCAATTGCAGAGCCACTGCATTGCAATTGCCACTCTGCAGCCCTATGTCACAATAACCATTCTATTATCATTATTAACCAGACATTCCCATGGGGAGAAGGGGACCAGGTGGGCATCACTGTTCATTCTTTTATAGATAAAAAGATTATTGCTCTTTTTGTGGCCCATTGTGCATCTGCCCATGACAAGCCACAAAACTGCATCTCCTCACAGATAGTCTCCTGTATGATGCTTTGCACTGACAAATATTTTCAATTAAGAAGCACAATTATATGCTTGTCGAATGAACAAATAGTGCCAACGATGTGTGGAGGGATCCTATGGTTCTGGCACATACAAATTGGTCATGACTTTAATGTAGCTGAAGAAAGAATTGTGTAGATTAGTGGGCTGAGTGTTTCACATGAAATCCTAACTAAGCAAAAAGCACATCAGCTCTGCCAAAGAGCCTCCCTGAGGTTCCCAGGTTTCTCAGGAAGTCCAGACTGAGTTAGAAAAAGTCAAAGTGATGGGAAAACAGCTTCAGAGCAGGACATGGAACAGGAGCTTTCTCCAACTTTGAACTCAAACCCCCTTGTCATGGCCTCCTCAGCCCCTAAGCAGCTGAAAACAATACCTTCCTCTCCATCAGGCAAGAACTAGGCTTCTGCAAACACCCTCAACAGCATTAACTACGATACAGAACTCGTGATGGGAACGTCCAGGACTAACACCTTCACAGAGGTAGTTTTGGTGGGCTCCTGGCAGCACTCCACTACCCCTTCCCACAAGGCTGGTAGCAGCCAGGATGTTTCTCAATTCCCATTGCCATGGGGCAAGTGTGTAAGCCCCTTCTTTGCCTTTCATGGCCTCCCAGAAACACCAGCAGGCAGCTGGGGGATGATCTGGTCACTTCAACCAGGAACACAGAGTCTCAGGATACCCTGACACAGCATCACCAGTGCAAACAGGTAACTCCAAAACTGTCCAGTCCCTTGTGGTTCTCTACCATGGTTTAAAGCCCCCAAGACAATCCATGCCAAAATGCAATTAAAAAGTTACAGGAAAAGATGAAGTACTTTAAGAACAGCATTGGCTCCATTTCACCAAGCCTCACTGATGCTCAGAGTGCTCCAGAATTAAACAGATGCTTAATTTTAAATTCTCAAAAAGCCTCACACCAGAATATTACTGTCATTCCTCATTTCCCACAAAAATATATGTTAATGGTTGCTTACACACTGCCTGGCAGCATGACAGAGGCAATGCCCTCATTGAGATGCTGAGATGCAGGGACAGACAAAGCCTGTCTGATGCACCAGGAACTACAGGTTCCCAACCACAGCACTGGACAGCAGCAGCACAAACTCATCCCTCCCACTGGGTCACTGCAGCTTAAGGGTAAAATCCCATCCCAGTTTCTATTGCAGCTAATTGCTTGGCCGCTTCTGCGGCTGCAGAGACACAGTTAATGGAGGGCAGAAACAGGTTTAGGTGAGGCAGCTGCCTACCTGCTGCTGATACCAAAATGAGCCTCACATAAGCAACACAAGTGATTAACTGATAATACTTTTCATCAGCATGAGTTGGATTTGCACCAGCCATCTACTAGGAAAAGCCTCCAACTCCCAGTGAGACTCAATATTAAAAGACATCAGGAAGGAGAAGAGGCTCAGAGAAGAATGACCCTGGATTAGGGAAAAGAGAGCTCAAACCTATCAAGCATTTCAAAGCAAAACAAAATCTTTGGATGTCGTTTGGCAGCTTTTATCTGCAAATTGAGTTTTATCTGCTGGGGGAGAAAAATAAACCCTACAGAAATGCTTAGCATGGTGGAAAAAATGTTAAATTAAGCTTATAAAAATGTTTCTCTTTCTGAAATCTTGGCTGGCGACAAATGGCTTGTGCCAAGTTATAAATCAAGCATTGGGTTTCTTTTAACACTCAGCATCCTCTGATTTATGATGCCATCACAACCTCTCGATTGATTTCTGACTTGGTGATCCATCTTCCTCCATAGGTAGCTGCCCATTATAACGCCTTTTCCAGAGCAGGCAGCACGTTCTGCTTCCCAGAAGGGCCTTATAAAGATGAAGCTTCAGCAGAAACCAACTACCAGGCAGAGCATGGACCCAAGAGGCCAAGGTAGCCATAGCAAGGGGAGATGGATGGTATCTTGTATAAAAAAGTATCACTATTCACTTGAGCAGTGCTACTGAGGGGTCCAAGTTTGTTGGCCTTTGGCAGCAGAGGTATGCTTCTGGAGACCCCAGGGAGGACCTTCCTTACTTTTTTTGAATGACTAGAGCCTCCATTCATTTAGTTCCCAAGAGAAACCATCCCATACAGGTGGAAACAAATTAAACCTTGCATGCTAGATGAATACTCAAGTTCATTGAAACCTCTTACCTTTTCCTCTAGATGGAGCCACCCCTCAGCAAGGCCTGTTCCATCAAGTCAGTGATGCAAGGACATCAGGGCTTACCTGGAACTCAAGAGGACCAATGCTGTGGCAAACTCCTGTGCAATGCAACAGCCATTGCATACATCCACACCGGGCACCAGCTATACAAGAACTTGTTCCTTCATCCTTGCTGGGCTGCAGAGGCCATCAGCCTCATCTGTTCATGGGTACCTAATGCTTGGGTATCTCAGCCCCTGGAGCACTCCCTAATTCACTTTTGTTAAAACAAACCAGGTTACTAAAGTGCAGCTGCTTATATTGAGCTCCTTTTAACCAAATTAGGTGAGAGTGGGTTTGTGTGAGCAGCTGGGAGCACTCACCTCCAAAACCAGCACAGCTGGAGGCTCTTAAGGAGACCCAAGCACCTTGGAAATGAGAGACATGGGGGGATGTTGAGGGGAAAGGTAATAAACATTGACCTTTCAAAGCCCTTTGAGGTTTCTGGACTGCAGAGGCCATGGATTAGATCTGTGTCCCAGGCAATGCATCAGCCTTAGTGGTGAGGGCAGGGATCATGAATAGGGGCTAGAAATCCCTGGAATGCTGCAGTTCACTGCCTGCAGAGCCAGGTGATGTATCTTTATCTAAAGCATGGTCTCCTGTACAAACATTTCCTTGTGGAGTCCAGAAGCTGGCTGTCCACTTAGATGGTGCCTTTTTAACTTCCAAGATAAATAGGGCTTTTTTGTGTCACTATAAAGCATTATTTATAGTGGAAAGGGCCTGTGAATGGCGCATGCTGTCAGTTCCGTATGTAAATGATGCCAGCTCCGTTGCTACATCACATCAATTATTTTCATACACTTTGCTTTGCCTTCATCTATCAAGAGAAAAAGTCACCTTGATGCCTTGTTTTTCTCCTCCCATTTCCTTTGGTGTGTGACTCTACTTTGAGGCTTGGCAGGGAGGAGAACATGGGATTTTCAGAAGCAATTATGTGAGCTGGGAGAAGAAGCCCTGATGGCCCTTGGAGTGCCAGCAACAAGCAAGACAAAAGAGCTGCCTCTCGATTAAAAACTGTGTGCTGCGGGGCTTCTTCACAGGAGCTTCAGTGATGGGATGGCCTCAAAAGCGAACCCTGATCTTGTGGCAAGGGTATAATGGCAAAGCTCCCATGAGCAGGGTAAATAGAATGAGGGCCTCAGCATCACCCACTCATATTTTTCTCAGACAGCTTTTGCTTATCCCATTCTTGGAAGGCAGCTGCTGACTTTCACACTCTGAAGTCTTTTTTTCTGCAAGCTTGTCCTGGATTTAGCAGTAGCAGTCATTTTTCTCCTTCTTGGTAGCTGGTGCAGTGCTGTGGTTTTGACTTTCAGCCTGGGAACTGTGCTGATAACACTGATGTTTATAGTTTTGGCTTAGACTGTTTTGGTCTGACTAAGGACTTTCTGAGTCTCATGTTCTGACAGGGAGGAGGGGAAGTTGGGAGGGAGCAGAAACAGGACACCTGACCCAAACTGACCAAAGAGGTATTCCATACCACAGCACGTCATGTCCAGGATGTAAAAATGAAAGGCAGAGACCTGGAAGGGTTGGGGTGGGGGTGTGTGTGCACTGCTTGGTAGGGCTGGGTATTGGTGATGAGCAATTGTATTCTTTTTCCTTGTATTTGCCTTGTCATTATTATTATTGGGGGTAGCAGCAGTGGTTTTATACCGTAGTTACTGAACTGTTCTTATCTCAGTCTGTGGGAGTTGCATTCTTTCTATTCTCCTTCCCATCCCTCCAGGAGCAGGGGAGGAGGGGGGGAAGAAAGAGAGGGGAGTGAGTGAGCGAACTGCCTGAGAGGCTTAAACCATGACAAAGCTCAATTCTTTCTCTACTTCCATTACTAATCTTTGTGTTAGACTACCCACTTCCCACCCTCAGTTTGGGTGTCTGTCTTCTATTCCCACTCAGCACCACTGGATCATCCCCAGTTAAACCAACTTTCTTGGACTGGTATAAGCAATTACACATCTGGCCTAGTTACCTGTCCCACCTTATAGGAGTTCAACAAAAGACCTGCAAACCTTTTGGAAGCAGACACATGTCCTGTTACTTCATCCTGTTCTTACGAGCAGGGGATGTTTCCTTGGTCTGCAGATAGGCAGGCAGCAGCGCATAAGCTCAATGTGCTCCATCTCTCTCTTCTGATGCAGACAGAGGAAAAAAAATAAAGCAAACCCATAAATCACAAAGCTAGCAAATGAAAATAAATACACTTAACAATATTTCCATGCTGCTTTTTATTATTATTATTTATAATGGTATTACAGAATTTTGTAAAATTAAAGTAAATGTCAAGCAGAATGTAATAATTTTCCTTGGGGTTTGGCACATTTGCGTGCCTGACAGTTTCACATTTTTCTTTATATCCATGAAGACAGGAGCCTGACAGGGCTATATTTTGTTACCCACTTTGTTCAATTTTGTCATAAATTGGAGCGAACAAAACTGGGAAAATACAGACACCAAATTAATCAAATAAATTACATTTTAAAGCACCTCATACAAACATGTATGAAATAATCATACTGTGCCAGGAAAGCACATGAAGAAAAAGCAGCATTCCCCCCTCCCAAACACATAAGGGCAGAGCCATTAGTGTTAAGTACCAAGATGTTGCTCCTTGGCTGCTCTTGCCTCACAGAGCCCTCAAAGCCCTCTCCCAAGCCTTTCTCTTCCTTCACCTGAAGCTGATACACATTCCAGCTATTCACATTCCATAGCAATGAGCTTCACCTTTTTACATGGGGGAGGGGGGTATGCTTGACAAGCAGCAGCTAATTTGGGGTGCCAGTGCACACAGACATGTTGTGACCTTTGACAAGTTGCGTTTAAGCTCATACCTTCATCCTCTCAGCTCTGCTGCTGCTGGTACCACCAGCAAACACCCTTCACCCACTGTGCTTAATACCATGCTGTGACTGCCAGGGTCACACAGGACCCCCCTTTAAAAGCCTGGTGGCTGTTCCTGTTGTTTAAAGGGAGTTTTGTTTGCAGTGGCACAGGAGGCACCATGCATAAAGAACTGCAATTTCCATGAGAATGACAAGGAGAACTGGGAAGCAGTGGTAGGGCTGTCCTCAGGACAATCCTTTCTGCCTGAGTAAATTCGATTTGAATGCCTCTTGAAAGACCGGCTCTGCAGCACTTGGGCTATATTGAAAAGGTCACTGGAGGCAATGTCAGACATACTCTCCAGCTGCACTACAAGTAGACTGATAGAGATTCATAACAACATATTACTGCAGCTGGAGACCCAGACTACTCTCTGAGGAATCCTCTCCACTCCTCTGGCAGCAGCAGACTATTTCATTACTCTCCTTTAATGACCAGGTGAAGGTGTTAGTACCTTCTCTTCCTGACACCCAAACACTGAATTGGAAGCACATCTTGGAGCTTATTAGGGTTGGAAAGCATGGTCAGTGGGGGGACTTGCAAATCAGAAGTCCATTTCAGGCATCTGAAAGGGCTATGTTGGTACCTCACCTACTTCCAACCCGTCTGGGCTTCAGAGAACTGGACAAAACTGAGACCAGGAGCACTGGAAAGCCACAGTGGCTGAATTAAAAGACGTTTCAGTTTGTCTGCAACATCAACAGCATCCAAAACCCACCTCTGGCATGGGCGATAGTCCTGTTATCTCCTGCTAGAATCAGGCTTAAAACCTGAAAGAGAAAATGGTTCCATTATTCTCAAATTTAGTATTTTGTCCTGTGCCCTGTGCTATGAAAAACACATTTTCCTCCTTATCTAGCTAATTGGAGTTGGTCTTGTTCAGCCTAGAAAACAGAAGACTCCAGGGAGACCTTAGAGCAGCTCCAGTGCATAAAGGGCCGACAAGAAACCTGGAGAGGGGCTTTGGACAATGGCCTGTAGGGACAGGACAAGGGAGAATGGCTTTAACCTGACAGAGGGGAGACTGAGATGAGCTCTTAGGCAGAATATCTTCCCTGTGAGAGTGCTGAGGAGCTGGCACAGGGTGCCCAGAGAAGCTGTGACTGCCCCATCCCTGGCAGTGTTCTAGGCTGGGTTGGACACAGGGGCTTGGAGCAACCTGCTCTTCTCTAGTGGAGGGTGTCCCTGCCCATGGCAGGGGCTGGAATTGGATGAGCTTTAAGGCCCCTTCCAACCCAAACCATTCTATGATACTAATAACCATCCTTGGCTGCTGACCCAGAAGCACTGGACACCGGCAGTGGTTACATTGCAATGCTTTGCACAAGCTCATCCATCCCAAGGAGCTGGAGAGCGGCAGCATCCTACAGAGCAGGATGCAAAGGGAGGACTGAACAGCAGAGACCTGGAAAGCTGCCACATTCCCTTACAAGTGTGGAAGCAGTTCAGTGGTGGATTAAGGTATTTTTTTTCTACATGCAACTATCAATATATGGCAAAAATGCATTTTAAGCTTATTTGTGTATTTGTTGCTAGATGCCATAATGGTCTCCAGCTGTATAGGAGGAGGGCCCATTCACTAAATGTTATCAGTGATTTGATTTTTTTCTTGCTCTCCTTATTGTATAAACCTATTTCCTCCCATTTTGCTCTGTGTCTGTAGAACGCCTGATGCCTCCTAACACACCTGTGTTCCATTTTGTCATCCATTATTTTAATTCCTCATCTATTGTGCACAATCTGAAAATGGTCTGATAAATCCCATTCTCTACTTTAACGCAAAGCCCAATAGAAGGTTTCAGTAAGTGAAATTTGTATTTTTCCACGTGGTGAGTAATGAAAGTGTCCAGTGAATAACCCCTGATTGTCAGGTGCTCACATTCCCATCATCTAAGCAGGGGGATAATTAGCAGACAAACAAAGGTTTCCAATGCTGCAAATATCTCAGAAAGACCATTTGGCTGCTTGATGGGGAGAAGGATATTTTTAAAGCTGCCATTTGAGACTCAGTTGTATTTCTAATTAAATGAGAATTTCATAAAAATAATCTAGAAAAAGAAGTCTCTGTTAATTGGAGAACGATAACGAACAGACTTGCTAAACAGAGGCATAAACGTCAAACAATTGAAGAGGGATAATAAAGTGCCATGTTATCGTGTAATGCCAGACAGCTTCCCTACTTCTATTTGAAGTTTCAACTTTTAGACATTTCCTTTTTGGTGAATGGCATCCAAAAATGTGCTTTGCAAACACAATTTCCACAGCTTCCATTCAGCGTTAGCAGTTCATGAGTAACACTGACTGCTGCATTAACAGCATCTGCACCTAAAGACTCGGTGGATTCTGTTAACAGCCTTTGTGTTCTGCAATGAATATGGGGGGAAATGCATTAATATTGTACGGATGTTATTCATGCAAGATAGTGGTGTTATTGAATTAGTGATTCTTTGTAATAGTAATGACTTCCAGTACTGTATTGTACAGTCAAATCCATGGAGTCAGGAAGGAACTCGCAGGCTTAATGGAAGACTCAAATACAGTTTTGTTGGTGCTGCTCAGTGTTTGGTTTCTCACGTGCTACAATCCTGCATGCAGCAGTGAGCACCTCCCTTCCCTCAGGTCACCATAGTACATGGCCTGAGTGAGTATATATTAACAGGAGTAAACTCTACCTAGCATGGGCAACAGGTCGAAGAAGGTGACTCTGCTCCTCTACTCTGCTCTCATGAGACCTCACTTGTAGTACTGCCTCAACAAAAGGACACAGAGCTGTTGGAGCAAGTCCAGAGGAGGCTGTGAGGATGATGAGGGGTTGCAGCACCTCCCATATGGAGACAGGCTGAGAACACTGGGGCTGCTCAGTGCGGAGAAGAGGAGCTGTGTGGAGACCTCAAACAGCTTCCAGTGTCTGAAGGCAGCCTACAACGATCGTAGGATAGGAATCATAGGATGGTTTGGGTTGGAAAGGACCTTAAGATTATCAAGTTCCAATGCCCCTGCCATGGGCAGGGATGCCTCACACTAGATCATGTCACCCAAGGCTCTGTCCAGCCTAGCCTTGAACGTTGCCAGGGATGGAGCACTTACCACTTCTCTGGGCAACTGGCAACAATGCCAGAAAGTAACACCTCATCAGGGACTGTAGGGACAGGACTAGGGGAATGGGTTTAAACTTAAACAGGAGAGCTTCAGATTATATAAAAGGTGGAAGTTCTTCCCTAGAAGGGTGCCCAGAGAAGCTGTGGCTGCCCCATCCTTGGCAGTGTTCAAGGCCAGGCTGGACAGGGCTTGGAGCAACCTGCTCTAGTGGAAGGTGTCCCTACCCACAGCAGGGGGTTGGATCTGGATGAGCTCAATGTCTTTTCCAACCCAAACCAGTCTGGGATTTTCTGCAAGGAAAAACTGCAGGAAAATCTTCATTACACCTGCAGAGAGTTCAACTGTGACTGCTGCCTGCAGTGTGATATTTGCTGTGCTGCCTTTGCACCCTTACAGCCCAAAAAGTGCAAGAGGGTGAAGCAGGGATGTCAGGGTGGGCATAAAGTGTCTCCTGGATACTCTACTTCTGAACAAAAAAAACCACCAAGCTTTGTGAAAGCCCAGTGTAATGAGAATTGACTGCCCTCCATGAGAAGTATTGATTAATTACTCTGTAGTGGAAAAAAGGCAACTGTGATAATACACATTTTCCAACAGCAGCACAAACAATTGGTTTTGAGGCACAGAGAACCTTGGGCTGAGAAATTTAGCAAAATGAAGTCATCTCCAGGATGGAGAGAGCAGCCAGGCTTACTGGAGTGCAGAAAACTAGCGAGAAACATTTTGGCCAAAGAGATTTTCTCCTAGCAGTGTTTGAAGGAAGATCCTCCCCTGTGCTTCTGGCTCAAGCTCTGTCTTGGATTTTCTAGAGGAGTTTCTTTATGATAACACGGTTCACGGATCCTGAACTACTCTTTGGAAGCACCCTTAAAGTTGCTGTGGCTGTTGTACTGGTGGCAGTGTTCTGGCTATGCCACTCTGCTTCAGTCCTGTGTCATCTCCCTAATTCACATATAGACCATGACAGTCTGACCTGCTCTAGAAATGGAAAAATCATTGGGAATTGGTATATCTGAGAATAGCAAAAAAGAAAAGTCAATTTTGCAGGGCTGAACTGATAATGTACCCACATGAGAGCAGGAATCAAAAAGGCAAATGAAGGAACCAGCTGCACATCTGGTCCAGCTGTAGGCATGCCATGTCTTTCCCCGTAAGCTGCACAGATGCACTGGGAAGGGAAAACATTAGAATATGTATTCTGCTGACCTGCTGTTCTCATTGGCTTTAGAGGTAGCGCAAAACTTGCAGTGAGCCCTTTCTCAATCATGAAATCCTTGAATTGCATCCAGAGCCTACATCGCAATGCTCAGTCCTGCTGGGAGAGCCCCAGTTTCAGCTCCTTTCTCTGACACAGGCCTTGGGTGACCTTAGTCATGTCATTCCATCCATCTCCACAGCAATTCCCTTTTGGGCAATTGGGTGTAGTGCTTCTTCTAGGCTTGCTGGGAAGAAAAACACATTATAGGAGGTAAAAAGTCAGATAATTGGATAAAAGCCATAGCAGTACAGAAGATAGATAGAAATAAGATTCCCCCATGCATTCAGGCGCCAGCTTCATCCCCTCCAGGGATGTATTGTGTAGATTCTGTAGGTGAGTTATTGGACTGGCTGATTCTCAGTTGTATTTTGGGTCCCCAGCGCCAACGACTACTCCCTGGAAAGAAGAAATTGCAAGGAATAGGCTAAATTTAATGCACATATTTATGTACTATACACACAAAAGACACAGAAGAAACCTTATTACTAAGAATTTGCAAAAGATGCCAGTTCATGTTATTCCTGTGTATATTTAAGCCCATTACCACAAGGGCTTTTGCCTGTTAATAAAGCATGCAGTGCGGCATAGTTGCCCTGCCTGTCGCCAAGGTGGGGAGGTGTAGCTGTATATATGCTGCAAACTGAAGCATCTTCTCTTTATTCTTAGATGAATTTTTGATGTGTCCATACATGCAGTCCAATGATGAAGGCCATGAAAGCTCTGCTTTGTAGATGGACAAAATGTAATGTGCAGCCCTCAGACAACTAGTCCAAGAAGAACTGTGTCATGAAGACACTTCGTTGAATCCCTTTGATTCGCAGAGCTAACCATAACCTCAACATCTTGAGCTGATGCTTATGATGGCTAACATGGGGTTGGGGAGAAAAGGGAACAAGGACATGTGCCATTGTTTCTCCAGTGCTTGCTGCAGGAAGGATGACCTCTGTGAGCAGCCAGTGAGCCTTGCCTGCCTGAGACCACGGAGCTGTGACCCGAGGAAGAAGTGGGCTCTTTCTCCCACTTAGCCTCTAGCACATCAACCAAGTAATTCCAGCAAACATAAGATCCTAACTGGATTGGTTAAGAAGGGCAGAGGTGCTTTTATGCAACAAACAAGACCACAAGAGCAAAGGAGCTGAAATAGTTATCAAAGATTTTCCTAGCCCAGGGCAAGAACAACAGGCAGGGATGGATGAGAAGCTTATTTACAGCACTCTATGCCCAGTATTTTCCTTTTTATAACCTGCTGCACTCAGGCTTCTTTTTTTTTATAAGTAGAGCATGGTGATTCCAGGCATAAACCACGTCAGCAATTAATTGGATTTGTGGGCTTCACTTCCACGTACCCCTTTGAAATGTTCCCTCAAGAGATCATAAAAGATGGGGACTGAGAAAGTAGTAAGAGGAAGGTATAATGTGGAGAGGACCCTTTTGTTAATCCTGTTCTGCCTATCTTTCATTAACACACCTTATTATGACATCCTATAGATTTGCTGCTTTGGCTCTGCTGGTGAGAGGCAAATGATGTCTTAATGAATGATGGTGCCTCGAGCTGATAACGGACTGCTCCTTGCTCCCACTGAAAAGAGATTGTGTCCAACTGCACGTAAGGTAATTAGATGAAACTTGTAATGGTTTGCTCACTCCAGGTGGGTACAAAAGTTACAGCAAAAAAATCCCAATGATAAAATATCAGCTGCTGTCTCTTGCTTAAGGGTGTAATTGTGGTTAGTGGTACTTGCAGAGCACTGCATCCAGGATGGCAGATACTGTGTGGATGGATTCACCCTGGCATGTAAAGGGCAATGCAGAGGCATCTTCAGCACAAAGCCACTGAAGCTGTGGGCCTCACTGAAACTGCTTTGCAGACTGTCTCAGCTAAGCAGCGTTTACTCATTCTGTGCTCAGAGGATACTCAGCATAGCCTCATGTGGCTCAGTCTGATGCCCTTGTCATCCTGCTGCACTGGCACAGCAGCAGTAGCTGTGCTAGTACCCCATCAGCTGGGTGCCACTTCAGTCCCATGTGCCTCAGCCACTGCATTTTACAACATCTTCTCAAAGCCATTACTTTTATGCCCTGAATGATCACTTCATTTAGCACATACATCAGGACTAAAATACCCAATATTAGCTCATTTAAGTTCATGTTCTGTGATGGATTAATTGTTCCTGTTTTCTGGAGCAAAGCCCAGTCCATTTCATCCAAGGACCAAGGAGAAATGTTCTCTTGTCTCTTGAAGCCTGAGACATCTGCTGTGCTTTGCATATCTGCTTGCCCACAAAAAAAAAAACCCAGTGAATGCTCAAATTTAAAAGAAAATATTACTATAGGTATAGATCACTGTCATGGGTTCAGCAGCAGCAGTCATCTTTCCCCTTTAAACAGTAGCTGGT
>JASSUY010049563.1:0-47125 GCA_032466535.1 Forpus xanthops
TCCTCCCTGGCAGAGCATGAAACTCAGAAAGTCCTTGGCCAGCCTAAACACTCCAAGCCATAACTATAAACACTGTTATCAGCACTGCTCCCAAGCCGAAAATCCAAAACACAGTGCTACACCAGCTACTGCTTAAAGGGGAAAGCCAACTGCTGCTGCTGAACCCATGACAAGCTGCAAGGCAGAAGGCTGTCTCAGAGATTGTGTTCACTCCAGCAGGGAGCAAACGGCACCAAAGCAGCATCTCTGCCTGGAGAATAAACCACTTTTTGGTGCCCTGAATCCCTTCCTGGTTTCAGCTTGGCTATAAAGCTCGATGGTGGAGCCACAGCAGGATGAGGAGCTGAGAAAAGGCTCCCAGGGCCAGGGAGCCTCCAGCATCTGGCCATCACGAAGCAGCTGATTTGTATGAACACTCCTACTGGGGATGTTCACATCTACTGAAGCTGGTACATTAACGCTCAGGAAAGATCCCGGCTTGTTACGCTCCGTAAAAGTTTAATGGCAAATGAAATCTGCTGCTGTGGGTAAATCAATATTATTATTCTCTTTTGGCAAACTGTGAAATACGTTGTTTTCAGTATGAAAACCATCGCGGCAAGGTACTGGCCTTGGGTAGAGAAGGAAAACGGGATGGGAAGGAGCACACAAGTGGGTTTTGTTTCAGGAGGGAAGCGGTCCTGGAGTTCAGGTGAGAAGAGGTGCGAGTGGTGGCTATTGTGCTGCTTCACCTCCTTCCTTGATGTCCCAACTCCACCTCATGATTCACATCTTGGTGTCTCCATTCCTACCAGCATTTCCCATCAGGTGGCTGCTGTTGGGTGAGGATGCTGCAAGCCCGGCACAGCCAACAGCATCCCTGCACTCGCGACACCAGCAGCATCTCTAGCGGTGGGTCTGGAATGGTTTGTACCCAGGGCAGGGCATGGGAGCTATGGGGAGCTGCTCGACCATCGTTCCATCCCCACAGCCACACTGCTGCTGGAGGAGCACAAACTGTTCATAATGACCCCAAATACCCCACAGCTTCAGCAGCCGCAACGCTGGGCTCAACTGTACCGGTGTGCGGCTCTGCCTTTCTGATGCTTTCTCCTTGGGCTTTTAAATGAAACATCAAAGCCCAGCTGGGGAGGAAGATCTCAGCTTTGTGCCTTTACAGTTGTGCATTAATCTGCCGCTTGACGGTCGTTTGTAACAACATGGGAAACGTGGTGCCACTGCAGGAACCCTGTGACGGGGGATGACCCCGTGCTCCAGTATCCCGTGGGATGCTCCCGCTGCCAGTGCCATCCCACCCTGGCATCCCCTGGGTGCCACAGGGGCTTGTGTGGGGCTCAGCCTGGCTCCCTGCACTGCTCGGATGGCGGTACCACGTTAATGTGCTTCTAACTTTATCCAGCACGTGGGCTGCAGGGAAACGTGCTCTGTGCATGACGTGAGGGGAACCGTGCGGCTGCTCCCGGGGAGCGGGCGGGTGTGAAAATGAGTCCACCCAGGGGGGCAACAGGAGGCAAGAGCCACACAGCCACTGCAGGGCCCCGGCAGGACCGGGGGCACTGTCCGCACTGCATCCTCCCCTTGCTGCCCGCTGCTGTCCCTCCATCCAGGGCAGAACAGAGCTGTCTCCTTCCCAGCGCACACTCCTGCTGGGATGTGTTGAGTTTCTTGGCTTGTGGTCTGCGCCAGCATCCCCTGCCCGAGGCTGTGCCATGGGCTGAGGAAAGGGGGATGGAGTCCACACGGTTCAAGGGGCACAGAGTGTCCCCGCTGGCAGCTGGCACTGCACTGCATGTGCCTCAGGAAGGCCACTACAGAGCCCCGAGGGAGCGGAGGACTCACCCAAGCGAAAGCTTGGAAGGGGACCGGGGAAGGAACGTCAGGGTTTACTGTGAAAACAGATGCTACACTTTGGTTCTGGCAAGGGAAGCGACTGGAGCATCTGCTCGGGAAGATGCCCAGGCTGGCAGCGCTGGGAACGCGGGGGCTCCCGCAGCCCGGCAGAGCCAATCGTTCCCCTTGGTCCTTATGCAGCTCAAAGACAAGAGGCAGAAGATGAGGAAGTGCCCCCCACGAGTACAACTGATGGCTGGTTTAAAATCCTCCAGCATGCTACAGCGCTTGCCTGCATTACCGAACTGCATCCTCTGCAATCCGGGCTTCCCAGTGGCTCTGCTGCCCACCGAGCTGCAGCACTTCAAACCTGCTTTCCTCTCCACAGAAAGGGATGTGCGTGGCTGCTCCTCTTCCGCTTACAACTGAGTATCCCCTAGAACAAAAACAAGGCAGAGAAAGAGAGGGTACTCTTGCCTATGCAAACACAATACGCATTCAGATTCAACTAAAAGTACAGCAAATAGAATCTGCAGCATTGGAGATAAAAATGGTAATGAGTTTTAATAGTTCACTTTGATTTCCTCGACTGAAATAGACTCCAGGAGGTTGATAACTGCATCGGGGAGATGTTAGGTCCCTGGTCACACATCAGGCAGCTGTACAGCTTCCAGGGGGCAAGGGAGGGGGAATGGCACATCCCTGCTGCTCCCAAGCATTGCAGCCTTGGCAGGAGTGGAGAGCTGTGAGAGGTGGTCATTGCAGCAGGCGTGCAATTAGGCCTGCTATTGATCGTTAATATGCTTTTAATCAATAACCTGGCAAAGCCAAAGGCTGGACTGATGTCACAGGGGTGTGAAGTACCCATAGAATTGCCACCTAGGGTTGAGGGAGGGCCAGCTTCTCTGCTGGACCGGGATGCGACTGGCCAGAGAAAAGACAGGTAACACACTCCTTCACTGCTGGAGCACCACTGCTGCCAGACACACACGTAATTCCACACAGCATCCGCGCCTTTCACCCACGCTCCAGCTAATTGTGCATGTACACACACGATCATCGGGGCAGAAATCCAGGTTTGTAATCTCCTGTTCCCTGAAAGAAGCGTGATTGAACTCATTACTGCTACCACTGATGGCTGATAAATTAACGATTCAGCCTCGTGTGAGCAGCCACAAGCACGGGAGGTATTACAGAGCTGGGAATGGATTGCCTCTGCAGCCCCCCCGGTGCACAGCACCCATCACTCTGCCTCTGCAAGGCGGCCAGCACCTCACCCCGGAGCCAAAGAGCATCATTGCCACGATGCCTGCCTGAGCAACACAGTTATCTTCTGCGGGGGGCTCCGTGGGCTTGCGAAGAGCCATGTGGGGTAAAGAGCACGAGGAAACCTCAAACCCTTCTTTATGTTTCTTGTTCCGAGAGCTCAAGGGCAAAGCCTGAACATCAGAGGCAGGGAGACATTGTGAACACCGTGTTGAGACGTCTAGGACCAGGTCTGAAAGTGCTTTAGTGATGCAGGGAGTGATTCAGAGAGGCAGCTGGGTTATCCACCCCTCGCTGAGGAAGCGATTGAAATGTCTGCGGCTGAATATCACCCGGGAAGAGCGGAGCAGTCAGACGTGGTGCATCAACTGGCATGTTTATAGCCCAGGATCTCCTCAGCCTTGCGGCAAGGCTTCACACGTGCTGCTTGGGTTGCTGTGGGGCTGCCTCAGGCTTTACCCTGACTGCCCTGGGTGCGTTGGTTGGAGCCCTTTCCTCAGCCTCACCCACAGCAGATCCGGATGGGAGGGATGCGATGCTCCTGGGAAATGCCACCTTGGGAAAGCTGCCTCCTAATTCTTCTACACCACATCCTATGTGACCACCATTGCACACAACTGCCCCAGGTCCCTCCGCACAGCACCGGAGCCGCCTCTCCAAAGGGATCACCGAGCACCTTTCCAAGTGGGAAGCTGTTGGCTTCCCGGCGGCTGTCAGGCTGGGATGAAGCAGCGCATCGTTCCTCCCCTCCCTGGCTAGCCAGCTGCCCAAAGACAAATTGTCCTCCCTTGGGGTGCACATTATAAATGCTTAAGCAAATTAGCCATAAATAGAAAATGTAACATATGGGTCTGTAGATAATGTTTCATTATAAATTATCATATTCTCCAGGGAGATACGCCTCTTCCCTTCACACCAAAGGCTCCGTGGTTCTTCTTCTGTGCAGATTTTGAGTTTCTTCTGCTTCTATTTTTTTTGGGAACTGTTTCTGACAACGATTGGACTCAGCAGTTGATTTCCTGGGTGAGGAAATTGGGATATGAAACCCACTTCTGCTGCAAATCCTCTCGGATTTAATACTCTCTCATTAAGAAAAGAACAGAAGTTAATACGGTTCTGATGAAAGGTGTCTGAGCAAAAGCCCTGAAGATGAAACAGGGCTGTTTATCCACCGAACACTTGCACCAAGGACAACAAGGCTTCTTCCTGCTTGGGCTGTGCCCAGCATTAGCAGCTGTGTGGGACCGTGGGCCCAGTTCTCAACCAGGTTTGAACAAGCCCTTTCCAGATCAAGGGTGCCCATGAGTTATTCGCTCTGAATCACTCATCTCCTCCTGCTTGGGTGGAACTGCTCAGGAGGAATTTGCCCAGTGCGGACGGATGCCCACGCATCAACGCAGTGCCCTTCAAGCTGGATGCAGCATCCTCTGTCCTCACAAAAGCACTTGAAAACTGCATTATTCTTCAGCTCCCTGGGCTGGCAACTCACTGGGGCCTCAATGCTAACATGGATTTCAGTGGAAAAGAGAGGTTTTTCCTGAGCACTTATGGTATATTTAAACACAGCCGTTGTCGGCACAAGTCACAGCGCAGCGAGTTGTTTTCTGCTTCACCTCCATGGGTGCATATGGCTGTACGTCTCCGTATAACAGAAACGGAACTAATTTGAACCACTTCAAATGAGATTATTATAGACCGAGAGATTTACCTGCCTTAATTGGAGGAATCTTGGCACTTGCACCCTGCAGCTAATTGATGTCATCAAAGCACTGAACGAGCCCTGATTTTGGTAGTTAGAGTCCCACCTGGCGTCTCTGCCTCTCAGTAATAACCACAGACTTAAGGGAAAGGAAATGTTTAAAGTAACATCTGTTGCAACGCAAATATTTGGGAGCAGCTCCCACCAGAGATGCTTCCTGGCCTGGCTGCACGTGTGGAACATCCACGTGTGGTTGGGCTGCATCTCCTCTGTTACCAGCACAGCGCTGGTAATACCCATGCTGAAGGGATGCTCGGACTCCCCCTGAAGGCAGCCCACATGCTGGAAGCACTTTGGCTGTGAAGTGCTCTTGAAGCATCCACTGGACTCAGATACAGGATCCCATGGAAGCGGAGCAGCTTCCTGTGCTCTGGGTGAGCCTGAGGGCAAAGGGATGACCTTCATCCTTCCCATACCAAACTAAACCCAACAGGAGGACCCAGACACACAGGGAGGCTGCTGGATGCTTCCCTGCTCTCAGTGTAATGCCACGTGCCCTCAGGGAGGATTCACGGCAGTTCCTCTGCAGCACCAAAGGGTTTAGCAGGTCTATGCAGGAGGATAGGTGACTTAACTGGGTCTGCTGGCTTGCTCTGAAGAGGCTTAAGCTGCGTATTAGCCTCCTTAGCAAGCTTCCTGGCAAAATTCAACAACAGAAGGAAAAATACTCAGATTTAGAGTTTACTTCTTGGTGCAACCTGCAGGAGATGCCATTACCGTGATGCTGCTGAACAGAGACAGGCTGCTGGTGCGCCTCTCTCCCCCACGGGATGCCAATGCTCATATCCAGGGGCTTAAGGACCCAGCACAGCCCATCTCCTCTCACTGTCAGCACTCCCAGGGTAAGAGGAAGATGCCATCAGGAGCCCTGAGTGCTGGGGGTTTCTCTCTGGGATCACCCCTTGAGGCTTCTGTGCTGTATCAGACTCACAGCATCCCCACAGCAGCAGTGGGGTCTGGAGTTCCCATTGCGTTTCCTTTGCACATCCTTGCGACCCCTCATCTCACACAGCTCACACAAACTTTCTGCCTGAGGAAATATTTACCTTCCCTGCACAGCAGCGGAGCGAGAGGTCGAGCTGAGCTGCCCCTTAAGCATCCCTGGCTGAGAGATGAGCATTAAGCAAATCAGCTTAGTCATTTGCAATAAATAACAACCTCAAGTTATCCCTGCCGGTCGCAGAGCTTTGCCTTATTGTTCCAGTCAAAAATAATTATCACCCTGAGGCCCTGGAGATTAAAAAAGGGGGAAAAGGAACAGAAAAGGCAGCGAGAAGGAAGAGCTGATTCCATAAGCTCCAGAGCTGCTGTTTTCCCGCAGGCACAGGGAAGCGATGCGCTGCCAAGTGAATTGCAAGCCGGAACCCCCCTTTGCTCCTTGCCAACCTGTTGCCTTTACAGCCTTGTGCTCGGACTTTAACTTATTTATTAAATCCACGGCTCATTCTCCATGCCACGGCACGCTGTGCTCCGTATAATGAGATCAACAGGCACAAAGGCAACCTTGTGTGGGAGCCGGGCAAGCCATTGCCAGCAAACCACCCAAACCCAACAGCTTCAGAGCCCAAATCGCATTGGGAATGAGAGGGAGACAACACTCTCCAACCATCTCAGCTCTCCTCCAGAGGCTGCAACAGGCTCTGGCACAGGCGGCGATGCTCTTTGCCCATGGGATTTCAACGGGGCAGGAAAATGAGGCAAAATCCATCCACTCTGGGTGTGGGTGATGAATTATTGATCCCCTTCCAGCCAGTGTTCACAAGAAGGCTGCCTTAATATTGAGCAAACAGCAGGGAGGGGCAGGGACATGGGTCCCCCTTCTTGCTGCCTCCAGTACCTGAATGTGGCTGCGTTGTTGGTGCTACCGAGCCACTGCTGTGTAAGTACCACATCCACCCCGGAGCGCACGGGCTGCATCCCGCGCATCGACGCAGAGCAAACACAGATTATGCCGTTTCTTCAGGCCTTTCATTCCCCACGTCAGTTTTGCTGTATAAGTATAGGTTTACACGAGAGGTAATTATCATCCTTTCAAAGCTCGAAGTGCAGAGTAAAATGAGACGGAGTATTAACATCTGTAATATCATCGTAAATAAAAAGGGCTGCAATAACCCCTAATTAGCACATTAAACCAAGTTGAGGGCTTTTTTTCTCACTCCCGTGTAAACAAGACCTCCAGGAACACCTTACATGGAGACAGCGCCGGCGGTCTCCCTTCCACAGCCCTAAGTTATGCAATGCCCTGAAAACCTGCTATTAGTTGGAGTCGGACATGCCTTGTTCATGAGGATGAATTAATCATGGGCAATTCCGTTCCCTCTGCCGAAACATCTGGTGCCAGGCTGGGGGGATTGGGTCCAGAGACACAGCGCAGCCTCCCGCTCCTCCCAGCTCCCATCAGCATGCTGCAGGAAAAGGAGGTGCATGAAGATGAAGCTAAAGACCAGGAGCTCCTCTTCGCTCTTACAATTGGGCACTAAAACAAGCGCTTGATGAACATCTCACAATGCCTGGGGTGGCGACAGGGACTGTGCCCAATGGCCAATCCCTCTGCTGCTTCCTGTAGGTACATGGAAAACAAATGGGCTTAGGCTTTTCCCAAAGCCGTGATTGCAATCCCCCCGGGAGACTCATTTTCAAATGATCTTGTTAGACATTGTTAGGGATTGATATATTTGCATAGCATGAATGTTAAAACTCAGAAAGAACTCAAACACCAATTAGAATTGCAGCGGTTTCCCCCTTCCTCCTTAATCAGTCATAAAAGAGCAGCTCCAGGTGGTTTTCCCTGACTAAACACCAGCAGAAGTCTATTGCTATTAATCTTGATGACCCAAGTGTCATCACCATATGCAGATATTCTCAAGGTGATGCAAGACTGGGAGCCATTCAAGACTCAAGGCAGATGTGCAGCATCCTGCTCGCTTGGGATCAGGCCCGGAGCCTGATGCTGGGGTATCACAGTGGTCAGGGACACAGATGCCTGTTTCCTCAACTAAACCCGTGCTGGAATTTTCCACTAGCTCATCCTCAGTTTTTTTTCTCCTGTTGCAGCCTGCAGACCGGGCCATGAGAATTGATGATTATTGTTTTCTCTTTTGAGAAAACAGCTTCATCACTTTGACCATGACCACACTTCAAGGTGCCAACCACAGGGACTCCAACACCATCATTCAGAGATCCGTGCAGACATTGTGCTGCTCCCGGGACCTCACACACTGCATAGAATCAGCAACAAAACCTGGAGGAGCTTTTTTTGTCAGAGGAGAGTAAGGAAGTGATGAGTGAAGCAGGACCAGAGCCATCACCGAGCCGGAGCACTGGCTGAGAAACGCTCACATTGGTTTTAGAGGCAAGAAACCCACACTAAGGTGATGGGGGTGAGGTGAACTGACAGCAGATCTAAAGGAAAGGTCTGTGCTACAGGCAGACCTTGATATCATCCCTTCTCCATGCTGAGGATCTGCTGGTGTTTCCTGGTGCCTCAACCCCAGTGGGCACCGGCGCAGAGTGCCTTAGAGAGGAGCTGGATGGACAGGATTCAGGGCATCCCCCTGTGCATCTCAACCTCCTCACCACCCAGCCTGCCTGCACCAGGGAAGCTGCTGCTCTGAGCCCTCCCGAAAGGAAATCCATCAGCTCCACATTGCTTAATTACCCGGGAATAGCCACAGGTTCAGCATTCCCTTGGGATGGATGGGGCAGAGGCACAGCCCTCAGCCGGCTTCCCCCTGGGAACACCGCATGCACCGGATGAGCCCTAATTAGCAGTACGCAATTTATACATCCTATTACAAACAATGATTCAAAACCCCATCACCCCAAACTCCAAGCATCTTCCCTGGGGAGAAGTGTGGACAGTGTTTAGGCTGGTAGGACAGAGTGAGGAAGAAGATGAAGAAGAAAGCTGTCCTTCGACTTAAAAGGTAGCATTTCAGATATGCAGATTCCTAACACACTTTTGAAATTCCCTAATAAAAATACTGTTAAATATTAATTATATTGCTATTTATAAATGTATACATAATTAATAGGAATAATTAATGTAGCAAGGACTGGTTAAGAACGTTCTTCTAAATATTTGAATACCGAAACATAATGATGTTTTGATGTGAAAATGGCAGAAATACACTGAAGTGCTTTTATATTACTGAAA
Organism: Forpus xanthops; assembly: GCA_032466535.1. Taxonomy (NCBI): domain Eukaryota; kingdom Metazoa; phylum Chordata; class Aves; order Psittaciformes; family Psittacidae; genus Forpus; species Forpus xanthops. The sequence continues at coordinate 9,012 of JASSUY010049563.1, forward strand.
TCAGGGAAACTCGCTGGGAAATACCAGCTGTGGGAAATGGGCTGTTTCACCTTGTCCCATTTCACTTGCAGAGCTCCTGTGCACTCTGCTGCCTTAGCACAGCAAACAGCACACAACGCAACCGCTGTTGACACAACGTGTGGGGTTTCATCACTATTTCAGGCTGCAAACATCAGCATAACCCAGCTCAAAGCATCAGGAAGCTTCAACGTGAGCTCCCAGGGGCAGCGGCTGCGGTCCCAAGTGGGATGCTGACAGAGCAAGGACGCAGGCTGGGGCGGATCTCGCGCATCGCAGGAAGCCTATGGAATGTGTTGCTCCTTTGCCTCCTTTTGGGGAGGTTTCATGGGAAACAGATGCCGGGCTGTTTGTTTCTGGAAGCTGTGACCTCGGCTGTGTTTGAAATGAAAATGCAGCAGCAGGCATGCAGCCACACGTTCTGCTTAGTGATTAGATGGGGGATGAACAGGAGAGATGCAGGGAAGAGCCTTGTTTGATCCCTGGTCTCAAGAAGCCTGCAGACACCGAGCAGGATGCAGTGCTTTGGGAAGCTTTGGGTAGAAGCTGCACCCACTGCCCTGTGCTGCATCCCTGGGTGAGCTGAGGGCACTGCTGCCCAAGGAGCCCGTGCAGGCAGAGCAACTGCTGCCACCTTGTTCTATGGGTTTGGGAGCGGTTTGCACCAAAAACAATGCAAATCACACATTTCCCTTTCCAGGAGAAGGTGGTACATGCTTTTGCACTTAGTCAAAAGGCTTTTTTCTAACTTAAAAGTGAGATTTGCTGCAAGGGAACAATAAATCCCAAGTAAGTTTTGTCTCTAAATGGCCTTTCGTACGCGCTTGCTTTGTCCTAGAAAAGTCCTGGTTGGTTCCACACCCTTGTTTTATGTTTGCTGATGGGTATGGTCATTTAGGGATTGCAGTGCTGGGGGGAGAGACCCTTGGCAAGGCTCCTCCTGGTCCTGGCATGCTGGGAAAGAATGCTTGTGAGCAGCTGGATGCTGAACTGCCTCTGCTTTCAGTGTTAAGTATTATGACATTCGATAGGGAAATGGCATCCATGAAACCCAGCTCCAGAGGGAGCCTGGGGCATTAGAGGTGAGTCACCCTGTCCCCATCCTAGCCCAAGCTCCAAGCCGGGCTCAGGGTCTCAACCCAAAGCTGCTGCCTGATCACACTGGTCCAAAGGGCACCACTCCTGAGACTGATCCCCATTTAAACCATGAATGGCTCCTCCACCCAGCCCTTCATAGGAAGAAGCACCACAACACAAAGACGTGGGGCTTGAACTGTGTGATGGTTCCCTGGGCTGCAAGAGGATGTGGTGCTCTCCTTGGCCTCAGCCAAAGTCCCCTGTCCCATAGCCAACAACAGAGGACGGTGTCACCAACAGCCACATGTCGCTGCTGTGGCATTGAGCCCTCTCATGCAGGATCTCATCCAGACTCCTGTTAACAACACAGACTTGGTATTGTACAACCCGATCCTCCTGCTGCTCGTAGGCAGGCAGCGTAAACCACAAGGAATTTAGTAGAGCGTGTGAAAGGCATGTTATGAAAGCATAAACTTCACCATAATGCGATGTTTATGGAGATCCCAGCAAGAGGTTGGACCTGCCCGACCATCACTCACCCTGAAAAATGAAACTTCCCGGAAGTTCTATGCATTAAGGAGAGGTCTGCACTTTGCTCTCCCAGTTTTCTTGCTTTTTAAATGCATAACGTGACCGATTATGTCTAAACCAGAATGCTTCAAAGGTCTCCTGACTTTCTCGGAAGATTCATGGCATAGCTTTCCCATGCTTTTTGAAGAGGAAAGTATATTTACTTATTGCACTTTAGGTGAAAGATAGTATCTCACAGCCAATTCCCTCAACAAGCTCTTCTGTCCTAAGGCACTTACCGAGGATTGCTTCTGCTCAGCTAATACGTTACCGTATAAAAGGGGAAAAGAAAAAGACCTTAAAATTCAGACATCTGTCTTCGGTGGGGTTTTCTTTGGTTCTCAGCAAGAAGGAAGAGACCAACCTCCCCCAGGCCTGTGTTATTCCAGCTGTCCCACTATTCCTGCCAAAATCCTTCAGCTGCATCAGTGCCTGAGCATCTCAGACTCGCACAACAGCTGAGGTTGGAAGGGACCACCCGAGGTTCCCTACGCCAACCTCCCTGTCCTCTGCAGCTCACATCCACCTATGAGGGCCTGCCCAGGAGCTCCGTGAAGCCCAAGAGGAGATTTTCCTGCCCTTTTGCACCCTGGACCTTCCCCATCCCTGGGCTCTGTGTGATGGGGATGGGGCCACAGCACAGAGCGGGAGTTAGCATCCCTGCATCCCTGCCAGCATTTCTCTTTGAGCAGGGGATGCTGAGGGAGCTGACCCTGAGCGATGCATCAGGCTTCGGTCTGCCTGCAGGTAGAGGAGATGGGTCCTGAGTTGACACAAAGAGCTATAACCCGAATTGACACAAAGAGCTATAACCAGATGCCACACCACATGCAGCCGGTCCTGCCACCTGGGGTCACAGGCTGAGCAAGTACCCGGTGCCTGACCCCATGGTGCACACATCCCCAGTGATAGGCACTGTGCACCATCACCCACAGACAGGAGCTGCCATAGGCAGCAGGAGCCGCTCTGTCCTTCTGATCTCCCTCCTTTCTTCCCCCGAATATTGCAGCTGATCAAACCCAGGTAATGAATGAGCAGTCAGCATTCGTGCTCAAGATGTATTTAAAAAGGTTAAAGCAAAACAGATCAAACCATGCTTTATTCTACAGCCATTTCCCCAAAGTAACACGTTAGCCCTAAGGTAAAAATCAATGTTCAAAGCCTGTACCAATTTTCAGGCAGATAAATGCCGTGTTTAATACTTTGCAGCAATGATTGCTCAAGAAGCTGTCCTGGCTGTGTGTGAGACAGCACCAGCATCTCCCAATTAATGCCTGTGCATTCGTAATGCAGCCCTTGACTGGCGCACGCCTTGAAGAGAGACACTCTAGAAAGAGAGCACAGCTTAGCTCTGAACACAGCTCTGAAGCCCAGCACCGATGCAGATGCCATCACTAAAAAGCCATCCATTACCAGTGGTGTGCCTGCTGCTGCGGCGAGGCACATGACGGGTACCCATGGACCAGCACAGCCCCAGGGCAGTCACGAAGGATGTGAGCTCTGGGCTGCTCCTGCATGGGGGGGGCTGGCCAAGAAGAAGATAAGAGATGCAAACAGGGCTCCCTGTTAGCCTGCAGCAGTTTAATTACTTCTTGTCTGTGCAGGAAGACAAGGGCATTCATTCCTGCTCCTATCTTCTCAAGGAACACAAGGGGTCTGGCTCCTTTCCGGCCTTTCCCTGCTCACAGCAGCCGGGGAGGCAATGGAGCGCGCATCCAGGCTGTGCTATCCGCAGCAGCGCCGGTGCTGAGCCGCTGCCTGCTCCCCCAGGGACCAGCTCCCTTAAAGCCTCACAAAACTGGAGCAATAAACAATCCTCTCAGCCCCAAACCATCCTGCCTAGTTAGCCACGCATCTGCTGAGCTAAAAGGACTTCTTTCTTCCTTGATGAATCCCAAGCACGATAATTGTATTTGCTGTGATAAAAAGTTAAATTGCATAAAATTAATATTGATTCAAATTAAACCATTTGTCTCCTTTCACTTTTCGGCTCCACAAATGCAATTATTGCTTCAGCTATTACATCCCAAATAACATTACAAACTGAAATTGCAGCCTGTTTTCTGGTGCCTCTTTCCCCCCCCCCCCCCATCTCCCACTTCTGCAGGGAGCAGCTATTGGGACCTCCGGAGCATGTGGAATAGGGATGCATCATGCACTGTAATGGGCAAGGCAGGGAGGAAGCACCCAACAGACCCAGCTCCCATCCACAGACTTCAGAGCCGATTCCCTCCCTTCTCTTCCCTTCCATCGCTTTCTCATGGTGATAATTGGAGAGGAAGGAAGGAGCTATAAATACCTCTTGAAATTAAAAGGAGTGTGTACAGGCTTGGTGGAGCGGGAGGATACCCCGAGGGTCCCGGCTCCTCTCCCCTACACCTATTCACAAGTGTTTGCTTTGAGTTTTTCATCCATCTCCTCCGGGATTACAGGCAAAACAATATTTGACAGCCCAGGAAAAACACTGTTTCTATGGAGCGCTGTTTGCTCATGCCAGGGATGAAGATTCAGCTGGGAGGGAAGCAGGCTCCGGCACATGAAAACCAGTCCCAGCCGTAGGCCGCATGGAAAGATGTCCCTGCTGCCTTCACACTGCCTGCAGCGAGCTCTTGGAGCAGAGGCTATGGCAACCAAACTGCTCCTGGATCCCATGGCTGGGGCCGAATCCCAGTGCCCACCTGCGGTCTGCTCCTATGCACAGCATCCCTCCTGAGCACCACTGCACTGCCCAGAGAAGCCCCAGGCTGATTTTGTTCCCATCATCAGGACCAGCTCAAGGGAGCAACCTCCCCATGGAAACCTCTCTAAAGGCCAGGGAGCTGTGGATGAGCAGCACTGCAGCATCACCCCTGGGACCAGAGCTTCTGGGGCATGGAGTGAAGCAGAGAGCAAACAGGGCTTGCTTGGGTAGGAAACAATGGATTTTTCCTGCATCTGGGCTGGTTCCAAAGCGAGTCCCTTGCTGCAGGGCACTTTGCCAGACCCAGACCCCAGCTTCGGAGCCAGGAGAAGTTTATTGGGCTGGAGAGGTTTCAAACAAAACATCCCTGGCACATTGCAGCAGGGCTGTTCAGTGGAGCCATTTCCAAGCGGCTCCAGCACCAAACGCGTTTATTGCTGTAAACTTCAGTGGATTCGGAGGCAGGGCAGAGATACTGAAATCACCCTCAAGGGGCAGATTTGGATCGAAGCTGCTGTGTAAAACTCCAAGTAATCACTTCAGGCAAGTGGTTGGGGCCAAGCTCTACCCATGACTGCCTCCAGCCAGCCCTGCGAGGAGCATCGCATGGGATGAGTGCACTGACTGGCTCTGCCCCTGCAGCTCATACCCCCAAAATCCCAGCCTGAATCAAGTATTTGTAACGGGGAGAAGTACATGTCCTGCAGGAAGAGGGGCTCGATGGAAAGGCAAAGCCTCCTTCCCTGCAGTTGGGAATTGCACGGTTCAGTATCAGTGTGCACCACCAGTGCCCAGCTTGCAGGCTGATCCAAGGAGAGGTACCTACTGAGACACAGCCAGAACTGAGCGGCTGTGGACCTCAGCATGAAGGGTCCAGGCCTTAACAGGACTGGGGGAGGAAGGAAAGGACAGAAAGGAAAAGGAGAGGCGATTACACATTCAGCTCAGCCCCGAATTGTTTTGTGTTCCATTCAGGAGAGCTTTAGAGTGCTTAATTTAAAGTGCTGCTCCATGTGGGAAACTCATACAGCATTTATTATCGCTCCATGATTTCAAGTGAAACCCTCCCATTTAGTAACCTTAAGGAAGAGAGGAAAGGTCCACGGTGCTGCTGCCAGCAGATCACACATGGGGTCTGTGAGCAGCTGTGCAAGGAAGAGGCTGCGGATGAAACTCTGCCCTTGCCTACATCTGCCTCCAGCCCTGCCCCATCCCACCTCCTGCTCCAGCTCTTCCCTCCAGGATAACAAGCAGCAAAACCTCCCGGAGCCCCTGTGGAAGCATTTCTGAGCCCAGACGTGCTGTCAGGCAGCGAGCAGCAGCCTCATCTTCCCTCTTCTCATCCGAACCCATTGTGAGCAGCTCCCGCGCATCCTCCCCTGTGCCTCTCGGCGCCTCTTCAGCTCCTGCCTATTCTCCTATGCCTTGTTGTCCTGAAAAGTGAACATGAATTGCTGCCAGCTCAAATTAGTGTCTCTCCGCAGACGGCCAGCTGAAATGTTGGAGAGGGGAAGGAGTCGGGAGCTTCAAGTCTTCAGAGTTCAGCTCGTAAACACCGAGCTTGGGAGAAAGCATCTGGCAGTTCTGCCTCCTTTATCTGTCATAGATGGGACCTGGGCTCCTCATGGAGAAAACCTGCTCGCACACGGGACGTGAGCAAGGCTCTGAAGGAACATCAAACTCCATACATAGTATAGACAAGAAACAGCAGCGCTGCAGCCCGAGCATGGTGTTTTGGCAGCACTGGCAAGCCCTTGGCAGGAGATGCTGAGGGCAGCCATAAACATCAGAAGTCAAATAAGCCAACCTGCAATAACCAAACGGTCTGCAAACACCTCGGTGGTCGGTAGCTCGCCCCAGCAGCAGTCCCCAGCTCACATAGCACAAGTGGAACAGCCTGAAAGCCTCTCACTGTGGGATTGAAGGGAGACTGGAAACCCCAATTCATTTCCTCAAAGCCCAGAGAACTCCAGCAGTGAGCTGGATGAAGAGAACCGTCTACCGGGGCAGTGATTGATGCTATCAGTGTGTGTGTGCCTGCCCGGGCTCCGTAGCTAACTGGAACACACAGTGCTCCTTTGAAACAGCTTTCGGCTGCAGACTAAGCCAACAAAAGCCAGAAACAAACACAGTTTAATCCAGACACGTTTTGCCCTGTTACTATCAATTGCCTTCCGGTCTGGCCTCGAACCCTGTGGAGGGGCACAGGCTTTTTATTGACCAGAGAGATGGGGCTGTAATCTCTCTGGAAATGCACATTAAAGGTATTTTAAACCCGGGCTTATCTCCATGAGAAGTCCTTAATGACTCCCGTGCAGCTGTTACAGTGCTTATGCAAATACTGCAAGGGAATATTTAAGGCTCTATTAAAGGCAAATTTACTGGTGTGTCCATAAAGCATAGAACACAGAGTACCTCCATACACCTGGCTGCACAGGTTGGGTCTCAAACGCAACCACTGCCTTCCCGTTCGGTTATGGAGGGCCTCAGCTCTGCAATGCCATTGGGATTATAGATAGAACATAGAGGCAGCCTCAGGAGAGGCCTCTGGAGGAGACCTGCACCCATCTTCCTCCACTTCCGAATCAGAACATAGGAGTAACATCCAAGTGAGAGAAGAAAAAGGTTAAAGCAGAAAGATGTATGGAAATGTGATAGAATTCAACGCAAATTAATGTTCCAGGCTGGGAGTAACGCACGTGTATATATGCAGGATTGCTATCAGCTCTTTTGTCAGGAAGGTGGAGGAGCAGGAAAGCAGTAACATGCCTTCTAACAACACCCTGAACCAGAAGGAGCTGTACAAGTGAGAAGAGTCTCTGGCATTTCCTCTGGGCTATGAAGAGAAAGTTAAATGGATTCAGATTCATCTTCACTTGAAAAGCCACCTCACTGCAGGCTTGGAGCAGCGGATGCATGGAGCGCAGGGAACCTCGGTGCTCCCAGAGCATCTCCCACTGTGGGGGCATTGCAGAGCCATGGGAACGCCGTGAGCCGGCCCCAGTGGGCCCTCATCCCTGTGCCTACCACTCTGAGGGCTCCTGGTGCTCAATCAGAGCCAAACAATGCAGCCGCAGGTTGCACATCCCCTTAAAGAGAGGACGAAACCAAAGATCCCAACTAACAGAACGCCTTAATTATTATTCCTGAGAGTTTACAGGCAAATATTGCATCAGATCCTAGGAAGGTTTAATGGAAAGAAATTAATTTTCCCAACCTAATGAAGCACTTGAGCTCTAGGGCAAGGGCTGCTAATGGTGCTTCTATCACAGCTGAAGAGGCAAGAAATCCTGTTCCATAGTCATTTCAAATATAGTCTTGAAACTCTCTCCCATAAATCACAAAGTCACATAAGGGCTGCACATAACAACTTGTCAGATTACATAAATAAAACGATTCTGAACACTTTAGGAAGAAACACTCTTCTTCCATTTGCAGGGCTGCAAGCTCGAGGAGGCTTCAGCATCTGAATGAAGCACCAGCCATTCTAGACCCTTCCTGTGGATTAATGGCACCGTATCTGATAGCCATGCGGGCTTTAAAATAACAACTCTAAATGGCGTGGACAAGAGCTTGCACGGGGAGAGATCTCCTGCAGGATTGCTCAGGGAGAGGAAGAGCTTCCCATGCAGGGAATAGGATGATGGGTGAGGAGCTGGAGGGGGAACTGCACTGACAGTGCCTGCCTGGGCTCCAGAAACTGATGCCCTGGGGCTCAAGTGGAGCCAAAACCTCAGCCAGGGACTCAGGGATGTTCACTGAATCACAGCAGCCACCCCACCATGAGCTGCAGTGCAGACACCCATCAGTTTTATTCCTCCTTTACAACAGGTATTATTTTAATGCTTCCCTCCTCAAATCCCTCTTTCCTCAGGGACCAAAGCTCTGCAGGATGATGCGCTACTGCCATAGGAACCCCTCAATCAGCATCTCGAGGATGCGCTTCCCAAACAGTGAAGGCGCAAACCCCCATTCCTCCCATTCCCAGATAATCTCAAGGTGAGCATTAATATCCTTCCTGAACCTCTGATCTGCCAGGCTTCAAAAAAGGGATGGCAGGGAAGGAGGAAAAGAACTCTTAACCAAAACCTGAATTAGTGCTTTGGGGTTACAGATAAGAGCTGGGGGACCCACACAATGAGCACCTCCAAATTAACCATCTTCTGGCCTTGGACCGCTCTTAAATCACAGCTGCCAAAGGGACTGTCCCATCCACACCTCTGGGGCCCATCAATCACATTTAATGGGACTGCAAATTACCACTGGATTATGCTTCATTTAACGCTCCTGCGAGGGGATGCTCGAGATGCTCCGAGCCAGCACGGGGAGGGAGCAGGTCAGCATCCACCAGCTAAACCACCTCATGAGCCACAATTAGAGCAAGGCACATATTAAGCTCTTTCTGCCTTAGAATTAACGTGGTAAATGTTCTCTAAGTACTAACACAGCTGAACAGTGACAGTCTGGAAAGCCACAGAGATGAGACCACGATGGGGAGAAGCTGTTGCTCCCGGCATTCCCAGCCATGCACATCCTTGCTGCAGGGGCTCTGGGTGTTCGCATCCCACCAACCACCAGAAAACTTCTGCAGCTCCTCAAACAGTGCCAGAAACCACAATATTCCTCTTAATGACTCACCTGCCTCCACGCTGCATCAGAAACGTCAAGTGGGTCTCATAGCAACTGCCAGATTAGCATATCTCCCTCAGCCAGGCTTATGACTGCGAGCTGGAGGGTAGAAGGAAAAGCTGGTGGAAAAGCACTTGGAAACAGGCAATTCCCTGCAGGCCACCACGGACCTGCCAGGGATGAGCTGCCACCAGGCTCCCAGCAGGCACAAGCAGGGGCTGAGCCACAGGCAGTGCTGGCTCCTTATCTGTGGCTTAAATAACATCTCCCCCAGCCCAATCAAGCCCCCATCCTATGGGCAGCTGCCTGCTCATCTGCCTGGTGCCTGCCCACCTGGGAAAGGGGCTGAACCAGCACCCAGCACCAGTACCCGCATCCCCCATCCCAGGGGACTTTCTGAAGTGAATGCATTCTGGGTGCTGGTGGTCCCCAGCCCCTGAGAGGCAGCGTTTGTGCCAGGGTCAGTGGGAGACACTGCTTTAAAGAGATGCATGCAGCTCTATTTGTGTTTGATGCTACAGCCGGTTTTCCTTGCAGAGATTTCTTTGCTTCATGGACTGAACAGTGTTTCAGCTCCTTCTGGCTAGCAAGACAGGCTCTCCATCTGTCTGCACTCTGACTTCCACCCTCCCACCCCTCCATTGCTCCATCCAGCTTCTATGGTTACGTTCAGTCTCTGGCACATTATCATCGAATTATATCATGGAATCATGTCTATGATTTCCCTTTGCTTCCCAGGACCCATATAAAGAGGGGAAAGGGTCTGCGCCAGCTTTCTGTGTTAACTTCCCCTCTCCACGAGTGCTTGTGTTTGATGTGAGAGACGGCGTGAGCCCCCATTAGGCTGCAGGAGTGATTTACTCCACATGCACTTTATAACAGGCCAGGGAATACCAACACGGAGATCACATAACCACAGGGATACAGAGATGATCTCACATGGGAGTGTTTTACAGCACTTCACAACAGATTATTGGAGGGTGCTTTAAACTCTTGTGCCATTATCTGTGCCTAATTTTCCATTCCAGCCCCAAATATTTCAATTTCCCCCTTCACTGATCTCCTGCTTTAATAGCTCTTCCAAACTTGGCTTAAGTAGAGAAGTACCCATTTGGTACCATTCCTGCTGCACCCCACTGACACCGACACCTCCTTTCTTTCTCCTTTCTTTCTCCTTTCTTTCCCCTTTCTTTCTCCTCTCTTTTCCCTTTTCTCATCTTTTTCTCCTTGAAAACAGCAGCCTCTATTTCCTCGCTCCCTTGGCAATCACGGCGCCAGCCCTGCTGCTGAGATGCTGCATTGTCCTGCTCGCTCAGCTGGACTCCAGGAAGGAATTCCATGGAGCTTCTCAACCTTCACTTTTCCTTTCTTGTCTTTGCAGCCCTGCTCCAGCTGACACTCCGCTTGTACAGCCCCAGCAGGACCTGAGGGCTGCACTTGGCCTGGAAACCATTCCAAATCAATTCAGCCCATTAAAGCCACACTCAGACAGCCCTGGTGGGCCTCCTGTCCCACCACTCTGCTCAGCCAATGCACTGAGTGTCCTGGCTGCACTGTCCCGCCTCTTCCCACCCCCTGGAGAAAGGATGCTCCCAGGCTCCAGCGCCTGCTGCTCCGTGTCACTCAGTTGTCATCGGGCTTTGTCCCTGCCAGTGTGCCATATCCCGGATGGGGTCCACTCCAATGGGCTCCCAGTGTCCCTGGCACAAGCGATCCCCATCCCCTGGCACTGAGCAGGGATGTGAGCTTGGAAGAGTGCCTTTAGTCTCTTCATCCCCCATATCCTGGGGCAGGAGAGGCCTGGGAGGTGTCCTGTCCTTGCCTCTTCCCAAGGAGAGGCTGCCCCAATGGCATTGGGAGTCAAGTGAAGCCAGACAGAGCTAAAATCTGCCAGCCAGAGGGAAAACACGTTATTTGCCTTTTAAATATTAGCCCTGGCTCCTGTTCTTCAGCCACTCTGCCTGACTTCCAAAGACCTTGGTGGGATAAGGCATGCACAAACCAGCTGCCCTGGGTGATGTGGGACACAGAGCCACAGAAAAGCTCCAGGTTCCCTACATCCCTGCCCAGGAGAGGCGGATTATGTGGGCTCCTGCTTTCTAAATCCCTGGGAGAGTAACAGTGCAAATATCCCAGCCCAAGGCATTAAGAGCACTGATCGATACCACTGGCTGCGGGATGGTTCCCAGATGAAAGGCTCTATGGGCTGATGGGCAGCAAATGGGTGACTGTGGCTTTTCTCTTCCAGGGCCTGTGATCATGGCTAATTGCTCTGATGTACAGGTTTATGGACTGTTACATGGATATTGCTCTTCTCATGGCTTCACAAAACTGTTTTATAAATGGCACTGGCTGCAATCCACTGTGCTGTGTATAGCTGTTGGCCTGAACGTCAGTGCCGGGTCTGAAGCAAGGAGAAGGAAAACACGAATGAGAAAGAGAAAGGGAAAAACAAATGTCAAGCTCTGCTTTTTATAGATGGAGGGCAAAGTGCTGGCCAGCCCCTCAAGAAGAGAAAGACATGCTGGTAATTGGAAACATTGGACCAGGATGCTGTGCACTGACTCCCTGCATCAGGCTCAGCGCAGCTTAGCTCAGACCAAAGGAGCTTTGACCCTCATGGCACAGCCTATGCATGGCCACCTCAATACGCTATGGGCATGGAGACAGGGAGGTCGGGAGAGGAGGCTCCAAGGGAAGCACAGGGCTGTCAAGGAGTGGGTCCCTCTTCTCAAGCAGAAATGGGATATGGGTCTGCCCCATATCACCACCACAAACAGAGGAGTCCTCTGGATAAGCAGAGAATTCACAAATACCCAGTGTGAACCAGAGGCTGAACTAGCATTGCTTAACTATGGCTTCCCCTGGGAAACTGAAGCCCCAAGGCCACACTTGGCCACGCACATTAACACTGCCCACTGGAAACACCAGGCGATGCTCTCCAGGCTGCGAAACCAGGTGATGTATTCTAAACACTCACACTACCAAACACCACAGTAAGTATCAGGCAAAGAAATGAACTGTTCCCTGATCCAAGCCAACTGAAATCAATTGTTGCAGGGGGAAAGCGCAGTCAGCCACGTCTGAGCCCTTTGACAGGTCAATAAATACTGCACCTGAGAGGATGCAGCTCATCCACGGAGGCGGATGTGCTGCCCTGGCATCGCTGCCACAGTGGTACCCTGCTCAGTGGGTGCTGCGAATGGATCCCAAGCTGCATGCTCCGGTGCTGCTGACCTTGGCTTCACATGGGGCTTCATATGGGGCCATAGCTCCAGGTCTCACAGGGCTTTAATCTGCACCTCCTGTTGTCCTTCAGGATGCTACAGGTGAGGTCCAGGCTCCCATGACACCCACCAGCTCCTGCCTCCATCCTCTGCTCCCATCACGTCACTTACACACACTTGTGAATTAGCAAGGGGAAGACAACACCAACCCTGAAGAAACTGTTCCCACTTCGGCCTGACAAGGAGCTGAGAGAGATGTGAGTTTTCAGTTAATATCATGCTCAGAGGATGAACGGGAACAGCGCGGATTTCATTCTGGGAAGTTTATTAAAAACATAGACATGTCACTGCCGGCAGAGCAGAACAGGCCCTGGGGTCCTGGGCTCTATCAGTGTCAGTAAAACCTGAGATTCCACCTAACAGCAGCCTGGCACTTGATACCTGTGAACCACACGCACACGTGTTTCCTGAGCCCTCAGGAGACAACACGAACCCCATTGAGTCTCCAGCACAAGCTGTGGGCAGCCACTGTGCTCCCCATCCCTGCAGAGCAGCAGAAACCCAACCATGGGTGATCCCACCATGGACCAAACCCACCATGGACCAGTCCCAACGCAGGCTGTGCTGGCTGCAGGGTCTCCTCCACTGCGGCATCCTCTGGGCTCTTCCCTTCCAGTGCCCTCCTGCCATAATAATTCATCCCTCTGCTGAGAGGCTTCGCTGCTTCGAGCTGCTTATTAGCACAAACTGCCTGGCAGTAATAAAATGCTCTCTCAGCGCTCATCATTTACTGGGCACGCAAATCCACGGCCAAACGCTGAGCCATGAGCATGGAGTGGGATGCACGCTGTGGGCTGGTGCCATCCCTGGAGAAAGAGGCCAGGGGTAGGGATGAGCTGCTGGCTGAGCCCGTTACCCACTGCAGAGCCACAGGTACCCTCGCATGGCTCCCTCCATGACCCATCCCCATGGGCAGATTGGCTCTTAGAAGGGGTGCGAAGTGCGGAGATCTTGGCTGCGAGACCGACCCATCAGCTTGGATGATGTACTTCCACTTTTAATAAGAAATAGCAGTCAATATAGCACATTTCCAGCATTTATTGAGCTGAAGTGCCTTCCACTGCTTCAGCGCTGAGCCCTGAAGCCTGTCCTGGATGATTTAAGAACGATCCATCTGGAAAATGATGCAGACAATTTGTTACATCCAGCCAGAGAGCCATAGAAGCCACAATAACAAGCTTAAATGATTTCACCATCGCTACATCATCCAGCCCCAGCCAATCTTCCTCCAAGCCACTGCCGAGGTGCTGTCACCACATCACACGCGGCTCCTCATCCCAAAGCTGATGCTGCTCCCACAGCCCAGCCTGATGCTGGGACACAGGGATGCCAGCACAATCCCCATGGCCAAGGATCCTTTCCTACCTTCCCCCTTCTTGTCTCCATCCCAAATCCCTATCCGTAAATCAGAAGCTACAACCCCTTTAGAAGTCCTTTCTCGGTGGGCTCCTCCTTCCGCAGGCAGCGTTGTTGCATGTTGACGGTTACTACCTAGCCCTGGATAAATCAGGGCTTCGTTTTTCAAAATAGCATGTTGATTGATGCTTAAAATATCTCCAGCAATTACTTGGCCCCGGTATAATTATAATAATTAAACTTGGATAATGCTTAGTCCTACTTTTGAACAGAGCTGTGTGCTGCGGCATCAGTACGCTCGCGTTTTGTTTCCAGCCTCATTTTCCACTCTCGCCCCACTGCTGGGCTGAGGCAGCCCTCGGAGCACGCAGAGTGGCAGCTCCAGAGCTGAGAAGGGGATGGTGACCCAGGATGGGGACCACCTGAGGCACCTTAACCCAGTGTGGGGGCTGTGGCAGGGTGAGCAGCAGCACGAGGGATGCTCCCGGCTCTGTGCTGGTTGCGATGGGTGCAAGAAGGGCACAGGGACATCCAGCAATGCAGGGCTGGCTCTCCCCTTTGGCTGCAATGCAGAAGGCTGAGCCCAACGGGCTGGGCAGGAGCTTCTGCAGCATCATTTCACTTGCGTGAGAAGTGACCCAAGCAGCAGCACCAGAGCTGCTGCCTGCTCCCGCAGCACCAGTCTGTGCAGCATCCATCCAAGCTGTCTGGCTCCCCATGTCCCCTCTCCCACACCACATGGCTCAGCACAGCATTCCTCCTCTGCACTCCTCTGCTCACAACATCGCTGGTGAGTACGTTTCTGGCTGTGATAAATAGCAGTGAAAGGAATGAGATCCCAACACTCTATTTCATGCCCTGAAATCCCACTCGTACCTGGAAATGAACAGAGTTCTCCAGTTGATATATGCAGCTCCGAGGCCATTCACATCCTGTTAGCTTGTACACAGTGTCACAGTGATTTAAGCTGGCAATTTGGCCCTACAATGAAGAGCATCTCACTTTGTCCCTCCTCATTTTCCTATGTTTTCCTGCAGAGGAGAGCTTTTGGGGAGGATCTGGCTGGGCTGCATCTCTGGTCCTTCTTTTGGTGTGCTAGCAGGCACTGTGGGAGATAAGCAGTGGGCGGCTGTGCCGAGCTCTGCCTGTCCAGGTCATCCCTCTTCAAAGCTGATACGGACACTGAAAACAGCTTTTTTCTCCCCTTTCCAGGTCAGGTGGCATTCCAAAGCTCTGCAGCTCCATCTCTCCATCTGTCCATTGAGCAAGAGCAGGGTCAGTCCTGGCTGGAACACAGCACCCCGAGCGTGACCTCTCATCACCCACTGCAAACCCAACTTGCAGGCAAAAAGCATCATTTTAATACACAGCTGCTCACAGCCCACATTTCCCTTAATGTACAGCACACTATCAAGGTAAGCGATTCTGCAATGCCTGCTCGTATAGCTGCTCATTGAAAACACCATTAGTGATGTTTAGTTAACTCCCTAAGTGTCCTGTTGAAGAGCTTCATTCCTTCAAGCACCATCCCAACACACACACATGGGTCCCTGCTGCTTGCCCCTGTGCTCCCACCTCTGCTGTGAGGCTTGGCGGTGGGTGCTGAGACCCTCCTCCAAGGATGCGCAATACCTTCTTCCCAAGACATATAAGACCCTCTTCCCAGGATGAAGACAGCGCTGTTTCTGAGCCACTTGCCCCACAAGTGCGCCCAACCAAAGAGGTTTCTCCCTCCCGAGGCCCCCCCCAAACTCCCCCATGCCCTCCCCATGGACCGCAGCCACCCCGCAGAGGAACCCAGTCAGCACCCAGCCGCGTGGTTCTCATATCAGTTTTAATAGCAACATCAGAGTACTAAATATACACAGGGAGATCGGTATAGGGTGGCATTTACAGTGCTTCCAAGTACACAGCTTCCAAGTACAGAGACAAATTAAAAACCACTCGGGAAGAGGAGCCCTGGCCCCGCAGCATCCCCTGCAGCAGTGCGCCGGATGTCCCGCGGCGCGGGGCTCCCCCAGGGAAAAGAAAGGCGTACTCAGTGATGCAAAAGTCGTTACAAAGGAAAAGCTGTCTCATGTTAGAAAACGGGTTTTTGGCAAAATAAAGTGTAAACTCCACCTGTACATGTCCTATCAAACGGAAAAAATAAACCCCTCGCAACCTAAAATAGAGGAATCTGGCTCAGAAATCTGTGCCCTTAGTGTACATCTTTTGTGCAACGTATACTTTTCCTCAATGTAAATGCCCTCTCCGCTCGTGACACCGTTAAAAATGCACCTACAAACGCTGAGAAGTCTTAAAAATGTGTTGAGAAGCGTGACATGGGATGTGGAGCCCGCACCCAGGGGCCTGGTAAACGGGCAGGGATTCCTTGCTGGTTTTGGAGAACATCACTTCTACATTTTAGACCTGGTTGAAGGCAAATTCCAACCACATTCATCCCGAAACGGGTGGGCTGAGATAGGATAGAGATATATATTTTTGTTCTAGTTTATTTCTTCTTTTTTTTTTTTGTACAAAATATAGAATATGTGTAGAATATCTACTATTTAACTACCTTTTTAGCTGAACGATCTTCCTTCGCAACCAGCTGCCCATGGAGAAGAGGTAACCCAACATCCACCTCACGCCTCCCACCCGGCCGCCCCGCTGCCCTTTGCTCTAGCTGGGAAGCCAGTGATGGGAAGCGATCAGCTTTGGAGAGATGGCTCCTGGCACAGGCTGGTGGTGAGAAGGGCTCGTCCCAAACCATCCTCCCTCCAAGACAGAGCCACAAACAACGCGCGGACACAGCACTACGTGGTTGGGGGCTGCAGCAGCCTTTTGGCAGCGCTGATGTGTTTCTTAGGAGCTACTCGGGCTAAGGAATCCATAACTCGAACCCAAAAGAACCAAGAAGCAGTAAGTTGGGAGCTCACGGCAAAGCAAGGAGCAAAACATGGTTTTCCTTCAACCTGCCAGAACCACAATGAAGCAAAACGTAAAAGGCTCTGTTTCTCCAAGGAAAGGGCGCGCTGGAGCATGGGTTTGCCTGATGCCACGTCCAGGCTGCTCCCTGGATTGACTGCCCATCCATTGAGCCCCACCACACGAACCCACAGCTCCCCAGCACAGCAGGGACCTTCACCCCTCGCAAGCCCTTGCTCAATCCGTGGCAGTGCAAAGGGTCCAGCTCCCAGAGCTGTGGCCCATGGTGAACCATTCCCTGCTGCCTGTGCGATACTATTGGGCTGGAAAACAGGCTCAGCTTCTGAACAAGAGCAGAAAAATCCCTAAAATCCCCAATTCTTAATTCTCCAAACACGCACAAGTCCATTGTCCCCCCAGGAGCAAGACCTAGCTGCCCAGGGTCTATGCCATGAAAATGTGACTTTCTGCTTTCATTCCTTTCTCTTTTTTCGGCTTTCATCAATAGCACGGAATGAAATACCTGCTGCTCATTTCTCTTTCTTACGATAGACCTTGGGCTGCAAGGATCCTGCCTTGTAAATCACAACATTTACAGCTCCGGCCCTTCCCTTCTTCCTTCCCTTCCTCCTGGCAGTCGTCCCTTGTTGGTGTGCTTGCATGCATAGGATGGGAGGGTATCTCTGATAAAGTGCAAGTGCTGTTGGTCCTTATAAATAAGGGAAGATTGTGCATCTACTTTTGGTCCCTGGTTCACCACTCATCTCTTGGTGACCAGGACGTGTTTTTCTGCAGACACTGTGGAAAGCTCGTGAAAGTCCTGCCCTCAAAACCCTGCTTCTGTTGTCTGGGGTCAGTTATCCTCCTGCATTCCCTTACAGTGACACACACACAGATCCCCTTCCTTGCCCAGGAGCTGGGTTCCAGGCTTGGAGCAGGGCACATCTCCATCACCATCACCACCACCACCACTGCCTGTGTGGCCCCCAGCTCTGCCCAATGCCTCCCCTTCAGGCAGCGGTTCCATACACACAGAAATGCAGAATGATCCTTCAAACGCTCAGGAACGAGGGAGCTGAGGTGTATTTTATGATGTCAAATTGCCATTGAGGTTACACTGGAACACCCGCAAGAACTCCTGGGTGCAGCCAGCACACACAGCTAAATCGGAAGATCAATGGGTGCAGCACAACAGCTCCTGAGCTGGAGTGGATTGATGGCAGCAGAGTCAAACACAGCAGAACTCAAACCCTGTGCCAGAGAGGGAGATTTGTAGGGGCTGCTCTGGCACATCAGTAAAACACAAAGGCTCTGATATACTGAGATGATGGCTCACCCCGGAGTGGTCGCTTCTCACGAGTTCTGGCAATGAGCTCCCCTGGGCTGCTGTGGAGCGCGGGCATTGGTAATCCAATAGGTACCACTCTATGCTGAATACTGCAGCCCAAAGGTCCCCATTGCGTATGTGAGACTGCCAGCAGCAGCACCAGGACCCCCATTTCGGGGCAGACCCCAGGGACATCCCAAGGGAAAATGCTCCTGGCATATATCAAGGAAGGTTAAAGCTTTGGGGAGCATTCCCCCAGCAAAACACCACCTCCTGCCCCAAGGCAAGCCGGTGGGGACATCCACCAATGTCCCAGACAGCCAGACATGAGCCACACAGCAACACCCCTTTGCCCAGTGCCTGGCCCCGTCCTGGGAAGGTTTGCTTTGTGAAACACAAAAAGAGCAGATCTCCGCTCTGATGCAGGACCCGGCCCTGTTAAATACCCCCACCAACAACACCCAGTCCTGGGGATGCACACATTGCCTATGCCCACCTCTGCAGAAGGAACATGGATGAAACCCTGGACAGGAGCAACAGGAACCCCTCTCCTTCTCCTTGGCTGCCGGTCAGCAGCGACCCTGGTGTGGAGCGCACCAAAGGCAATGCTGGAGTCTCATTGGAGTTGCAGGGAATGTTGCCAAAGCCTTTGGAGATGCTTGGTTCAAGTCCATCAGGTCTGGTAAGGAAGACTTCTTCCTGGGGCAGCTCCCAAGAACTCAGGAAAGATAACCCAGACTGTGCAATTCCCTCAGGAAAGGACAGAAAAGGAGATGGGAACGAGAGACTGCACACGTGGCTATGTGCAACACCAGGAGCTTCTGCCTTTTTGTCCGTTATAATAAAGGAAGGGAGCTGAACAGCTAGGGATGAGTAGGAATGTGCATCCGGACAACTCCAAAAAGCACTAGTACTGACGAAGGGCAGTTTACAAAAAGAACTGGAGGGCTTTGGTCTGAATTCTGCTGTCGTTCCTACCCAGGCAATGCTGAAGCAGCCCAGCTCCAGCTGCCTTAGTGCCACAGCCCTCCGGTACCACTGCGAGCACTGGGATGGGCAGCACACCAAACCGGAGCCACTGGAACCGCGGGCAAAATTCCCTTCTCAAGGAAGAGGCTCCCCGGCCCTGGAATAGGTCAGGAGGCAATAGGCTCGTTCCTCTCGTGTGTCTCACAAAGGGCTGAGGCAGCTTTGGTGTCATAGCCAATTTAGAAGCCATTTCCTGACATAACTCCCTCATCCCACTCCTGAAATCCGTCTCTTGCGCCAAGAGAGGCCCATCCTTCAGAAGTCCACACCTAAAACCTGCTCCCAGCCATCCCCAAGGCATCACGCTTAGCTCAGTGTAACAGCAGACACAGGCTTTGGGGCTTTTCCTACCTACCACAATGATGTATCAGGCTACACAAGTCTGGAAACATCCTTCATCACCACCTCAAGCTGCTCCCTGCTCGCTTCCCGCTCGCCCTGCTCCTGGGAACACGATGGTGTGGGATAACCACCTCGAAGACGGGGTCCATAGGGAGCGGGAGCAGGATTCACCCCACACCTGCAGCATCCCACATGGAGGGAAGGGGAGCTCCTCTGCTGCCTGCTCCTCTTGCCGTAGCGTTCCGCTTCCTCCACCTCTCACAGCAGGAATGCACTTTGTGAATTTGGCCCAGACACAGCCTTCTAGCTAGAATCCCAGCCCATCTCCATCCTCCTGCCATTCCAGACCAGGCCCTGGTGCATCCTGCCATCCCTCCTGCGGCTGGAGCAGCCACCAGGCACTGCAGCCCTGGCTGATCCCGCCACGGCCACGTCCCAACCGCTGGAAAAGCATTTCCGAAAGGAACCAAAGCTATATATATATATATGTATACATACATATATATGTCTATACATACACACACACACGTATATATATGTATATATGTCTACCTATATATACACATATAGGTTCAAAAAGGCAAGCTGCCAAAGTAGAAAACATCGGCTCACCTGGTTTGTATTATGCGTGTTAAAGAAATGAGACTTTTAGCCCATGGCATCCTCTTTAAAAATGAGTTTTTAAGATCTTCAAAAATTGCTACAGTACAAAAAGTGGTTGTGTGTGTATATATATATATATTTTCTCTCTACACGTATCGTATGTATGTACGCGGATGGACCGGAATGGATGACCCCACCAGAAGAGACGCCCCACTCGTCCTCCACAATGTTTCCAGGCGTTAGCGACTCGGCTTCGGCTTCTCACCAAGCCTTTGCATCGGTACATGGCACATAATGGTATTATTGGCACAGGTTCAGAGTCACGTCCACGTCCAGGCTCCAGGCGCTCGGCCCTTCTCCCAGTCCCCCGCCGGCTCCTCTTCCTCACGGCATCCTTTGCTCACACCTTTCCCTTCCTCTTCCCCACCAAACGCGCTCTTTGTCCATCGCAGTTCCCTACAGGCGTGTTCATTTGTATAAAAATAGATTTGGCCCATAGAACGCTGCTCTTTGAGTCTCCTACTGGTAAACAGAAATGGTAGGTACAGGTAACCCATTATTTTGTATATTTTTTACAGGTTCACCAATGGAATCCTGTGAAGGACGAGAAGAAAAAGAAAGATTAAATCACCACAAGGGAATGGCATCATGACTTGCACTGCCGCTCTGCTGATCCCCCAGAGCCTTCCCCCCACTCTCCGCAGGGCTCAGGGGCACAAGCACCGATGGGGACAGGCATGGACAAAGCAGGATGTTGGTGACCAGCCTGCAGTGGGATTGGCACTGGGATCACTCCTTCTGCCTCCCCACTGAAGCCTCAGCCCTTCCCAGTCCATTCTCAGCCATGCAAGCAAGGCCCTCAGTGCCATGGGTCAGTGGTGGCCTTGGCAGTGCTGGGGTAAGGGCTAGACTTGATGATCTTAAAGGTCTTTTCCAACTTGGTTGATCTATGATTCTATGCCTCAAAGCAACCCTCGGACCAGGGCACACATGATGGGACAGGGATGCTTTCAGTGAGCAGTGGAAGAGGTGGGTCTAAATGCACACTATTTCTCCAGGACCTCTTCCAAAGCATTATGTCCTTCTGATCCCCCTTGCATCCTGGGATTGTTCACACTTGGGCTGAGAGCAGTGAATGCTCTGGTAGATGAGAAGACAGTGATGAGCACTAACAAAAATTCCCTAAAGTTAGACATCAATATAGAACTGGTTAAGCATCAAACCCACAGATCCTACAGAAGTTCTTCTTCAGCTATTTATTTGCTGCCTTCCGAAAGCTCTCTTCCTGCATAACCCTGAAACCTCCACGTGAAGGCAATTACTCCCCATCATCCGTGTGTGGCCGCTTGCTTCACATGCCTACGACTTGGTGGGTGGTGTTACACACTGTAATGCATCCAAGTGTCTTAAGACCACTGCCCATGAGTGAGCTTCATCCCTATCCAGTGCCCTCGGTCCACAGCTCTGCCCTGAGCCTGGGAATGATTTTTGTTCACGGGCTCTTTCCTCAGCCTTATTTTAAAGCAAGATGCTCAATATTCACCATCTCCAAGAGCAAGGCTGGAGTCTTAATTAGCGAGACGGATTTTACTGAGTCCTTAATCTCCCGCGCCGGGGCTGTGCCGGGACTGCTGCTATTCCTAAGACAAGCCTGGATTTCTTATGATGACTCATTATCTGTTAATGTTAATACAAACCATTTGCTGTTGTTAGGCAGAACGGGGCCATCACAGCAGCTGCTCGCTGTGTTCAAAGGGTGGAATTACCACACAGCGCTGTACATTTTATCCACCTTGTGCCAAAGCTGGGATCAGATCAATGTTACCATAGGCAGGATGGTTTGCAGGTCCTCAATAGCCACTTCCCTAACAGCAATGCTGAATGCTTACGCAGTCCTGGATGAATCCCATCTAATGCGTGCGTTGCGGGATGCGCAATTTGTATTGTATTCCAAACAGCCTCTCTTTGTGCAAAGTAGGTCAGTGCTTGATCAACCTTACAGACTTCTGCATAATCTCATTCCATGGGGTTTTTGAGTCAAAGAGAGTGGGATTAAGGACAACAACACGAAATCTCAAACTTCATTTCAGAATGCCCCAAAGACAGTATGAAATCAAACCAAAACTGCCTTGGTACGCTGCAGTGCTCAGCCAAAGCCACTCGAGCCTCCAGCAAACTTCACCTTTCGAGCTGCTGTTCCTGCGTCTTCTCCATCATCTACTGTGAGCAGGGCACAGGCAGTTTTGGCTCTTAGGCCCCCATGCAGATAATCCCTGAGCTGCCTGGCACAAACGCTGTGACTGCTTTACTCCTCACCTACACCAGCCCTGGGTCACGCTGTGGCTGCATCTGCACATGGAGCTGCCAGTGCCTCAGCAGGGACCGTGCCAGTGGCACAGGAACGCTCTCCATTGCTCCTCTTGGCACGGGATGAATCTGACCCCAGGAAATCACTTCAACATCTGCTTGCTGTGTAACCAGCTGAGTGTCCCCAGGTTTCCTGACACAAGCTCAGCGCTGCCTGCAGCTCTCCAGGCTGGAGATGGTTCCATGGTGTTGTCCCTTTACATCTGCTGCCTGCACCCGCACAGCCTTACGCTGCCAGCAGCACCCTCAAATGCCAGCCTGCCATTTAGGTACAGCACAGTGCCTATAGGCTGCCATCTGTAAAGTGCACATTAAACTCCAACCATCCTCCCGGTGCTCATCCAGTTCAAATGTCCACACATCCTCGCTGCCCTGCGTCCGTCTTGTGCCTCCAGCTCTGACTCTGCATGTTCAGAGGACTAATTTGCTTGTTAGACAGCTAGGAGCTGCGGAGTGCCATCAATTACACCTTGTAAAAGGCTCTGAGCCTTTCCATGGAGTGAGGTTGCTGGCACAGTGTCCAGCGCAGTGTCCGACCCCTCCTGGTGCATGGCTCCGTGCCTGCAGAGTGAGGATTGCCCCCTCATGCTGCCCACCACCCCCTGCCTGCACCAAGAGAAAGGGGCTGGGAAGAGAATGCTGCACATATCCCTTCCAGCCAGGATGCAGAGCATCCTTCCTCCTCTGCTGAGGGACAGAGGGTCAACGTTAACTGCTGCCTTCAGGCTGTGCTGCTGCTGCTGGAAAAGCCAGCCAGGAAGACATCGATCCCTCCAGAAGAGGTGCAGCCCAAAGCACCACCTTTGCCACCAGCGTCTCCTCCAGAAATGAGAGATGGAAAGGTATCCTCATCCCACCATCCTCCTACAGCACCCATCTGGTGACAGCACAAAGCCACCTAACAACAAGGAGACAGTCCACCAGGGAGCTTATCCCAGTGCCATCTCCTCTGGGAAGGTTTTACCTTACGCAGTGACATGTGCCACTTGGAATATCCACTTTGCCTGCTGGGTGTCCCAACCGGCTCACATGGGGCTGCAAGGCATCCTTCATCCGGATGCTGCTGGTACGGCAATGCCCCCTCAGGAGACACCAACACTGTGACCCCAGCAGGTCCTCAACCTACCAAGCACATCACGATAGAAGAGGAAGGCAAATGTGTATAGGAAACAGCACAGCATGGAAAAAATACTGAGTGACCTTTTTCTGACTTCGAAAGGATTTGGGCTGACCCCAGTTTGGGATGAGGCAGGCTCTGCAGTGTCTGTGCCGCGCTGATGCTCTCTACATTACTCCACACACACAGGAGGGATCTCTGGCTCTCACCATCATGAACCACTTATGCATGTGTATTCCCTAAACACGCCGGTGCAAACACACACACACCCCCCCATGTACACATGCAGAGAATAGCTTTTGGATTAATCTCATTGTGCCAACATTAATGAAACCAAACATTAGCATCCAGAACTGGATAAATAATTGAAACCCTATTATGGAGCTAATGCTCCAGGTACAACTCGGATAGATTTTTCCAGAGCGCATCAATACGCATTTTATGGATTCCATGAAAACGGGTCAATGAGAATTTTCAAGGATTTAATAAGGCGTGATGGGATGGCTTTGGGCTACTCCAGAAGATGGCCAAGGAGCAGTATTTGGCACCGAGTTTCACAGCACCTCAGGCAGGAATTGCACAGGCTTCCCATAGAGGGCAAGAGCTCAGCTGTTCATCCTCCATGTATTACAGGCACATGAGCTGCTGTGGAAGCTATGGGAAACCCACCAGCAGGCAGATGGGTGAGCTCCTGCCTTCTGCCTTGTGCTCCCTGCACACACCTCACCTGGGCTGCCCAGACACCACCAGCCTCCAGCACAGCCGCGACCATTAACTTTTTATTCCCTTCCATTCTAATCTAATTACATTGCTGTGTTCAATGGCTGAGTGCAATGTTAAACAGGCTATCCTGAGCAAGCTGCACTCGGGGAAGGCAGCAAATTTCATTCACACTCAATACATGATTCATTACAGCCGGGACGTGGGACAGACCCATTAATTCATCCGAGTGCGTGGCCCAACTCAGTGAGCCCCACGCAACAAACCCTGACTGCTCCTCCTGCCACCTTCAACAGCACCACAAGAGGGGAAAAACGGCTCAAGACAACTCAAAACCAGGAAAGAATCCCCAGCAATGTACTGCTGAGCAGTACAGCATCACACAACACAGCAGCACCCGAGGTGCGAACCTGGCTGCTAGGGACTGCACACAGGAGGAAAAGGAGGGACTGCACACAGAAGAGGAGGACCCCAGCAACCTCACACGGCAGTGTGTATGACAGCAAACATCATCACATGAGCTTCTGGGGACAAAGGGAAAGTGCATGTCAGCGGCACGACACATGAACGAGATGGGCTGTCCATCATGCAATAAGAGGTTAATTACAGACCAGGCCACTTCACAGCATGGAAATTACTATTGCATGTCGAGGTGGGCTGGAACCACAGGATCAGGCTGAAGTTCAAGGCCGCCCCTGGGATTCATTACTCTTAAATCCACATCCATCTCAGTCCCTGCCTTTAGCTCTGGCCTGACTGCAATTCACCTCTGTGGAAAAGCCACTTTGGTACCCAGCCTCCTATCCACAGCATCCTGTGGCCATCCCGAAAGGTGGTTTGTGACATCCCGAAAGAAGCAGCAGCAGGAAGATGGCACCAGGCAGGAGGAGAGCACATGGGCAGGGGATGACAGGCATGAGGCAGGCAGGGGTCAGGCATGGGGGGAGCACGATACCTACCAGGAAACAGCCCGATGGCGTCTGCCCTGCCCCAGAAGTCAAACAGGTTTCGGCCAGTCAGCAGGAGATCTCAAACCATTTCTCAGACACAAAGGCCACAGGAATAAGATGCCGGTCAGAAGAAGAGGGTCTGCAGTGAGCACAAAAAGGGGCTTGCGGGTGCTGGTATGTAACACACCAGGAACAAGCTGCGGTGGCCTGCAGCACAAGTTTAGAGGGGAAAAATAACCACCTCTCTAAAGTAATGCTTGGAACGGCCTTATTGGCCTTGGAAACCAATGAGGTGCAAAGCACAACCCCATGCACACGCGGATGCTGGTTAAAAAGCTGCTGGCTTCCAGGCCTCTCTCCTTCATGCAGGTAGACACCGGCTGCAGGTGGCACGTCCACCACGTCCAGCCAGGCTGCACAGAGCACTGCATGCTCATTTTCTCCCTCAAAAGCCTCCTCCTGATTTCCCCTCTGCCTTTGATGGGAGGCATGCACTTACAGCACAGTGAAACCACAGCAGTGCCCAGTGAGTGGGCTCGGGAGCCAGCCCTGCTGACCACCCCTCCTGACAGACATGGAAGTGCTCATGCTTTCACCCTGTGCCATCAGCTGCTCCCAAGCCCCCTCGTTAAAGCACCATTATTTCACACCAGACTAACAGCTCATTTGGCTCCTCCATTAATCACCCTGCTCATTCCCAACCCAGCGGCTCTTGCGATACCACTCAGGAGACAGCACGGATGCTGGACAAGGGATCCAGCAGCGTTTTACGTGCTGTCGGGAGCTGCAACACGTGTGCCAGGGCTGGCTGGTTGGATTTGATCATTTTAAAGGTCTTTCCCAACCCAGTGTTTCTAGGACTCTGCTCTACGATTCTGTGATACTCTAAGGCGATGCCGAGGATGGAGCTGCCTATGTGGCCAGTGGAGCCCTCATCCTGCCAACGAAAACGGATGTCACTGAGCAACCTCCATCAGTGAGCATCCCTGTTCAGAGCCATGGCACGCTGGCAGAAGCCAACGGCCATCTCCCCTTGGGCACCAGCACCAGCAGGGCACGGCTCTCCCCGTCCCACCGTACCTGTTTCCATTGAAGGTTGTTTTATAGTCCCCGGGCGAGCGCAGTGCCTCCTCCGTGTAGACGGACACGGGGGTGCGGACGCACTCGTGGGAGCACTGCAGTGTCTCGTTGTAGGCGGTGAAGATGTCAAGGGCGCTGGGCACGCGCGCGGGTGCAAAGTCGGTCAGGTTCTGGCAGCTCTCCTCTTGCTGGTCCAGCTTGCGTTGGTGGCTGTTGCGCCGCGGGCGCCCGCTCTGCGCGCAGCTACGGGACAGGAAGGGGGCATAAGCTCACCTTATGGGTTACACCGTGCTCAGTGTTAGATAAGGATTCCCTGGCTGCACCATGCTCAGTGTTAGATAAGGATTCCCTGGCTGCACCATGCTCAGGCTTGGTTTGAAGGATCACATTTAAATTCTAGATGCAGGCTTTCTACCATGAGAGGAATGAGTTAACAACTCATCCCTTTACACCTGCAGGAAATTAAAGCCTCCTTTAAAGTGAAAGGACGATGGGGAGAACAATGAAGTGAAATGCTTGCCATTTGGGAGGCACACGAAGGTTTTAACTTCTGAGGATGAAGAAGCTCAGAGCCCAGGCTGGCACTGTAGATGTGCTCCCTCTCAGCACAGGGATGGCTGCTTCCCGCTAACTCAGGATCACCGCTCCTGGTTCAGTGCATAGGAAACAAGGAGAGCACGGGCAGCAGGCCAGTCCTGTTTAAGGGTCCGGATGCTGATTTAAGTACGATGTCACCTTTTCCCTGAACGGGACTGACAGTGCCTATCGCAATGCTGGTGTTTGAGAAGGTCGCAGCTCCGGGGGCAGCGGAAGCCGGGGAGCAGCAGCAGTGTTGGGACACATCTTGCCCTGCACTGCCTGATGCAACCCAAAGAGACAGCTCCTGAAATAACCCCCAGCTCCCCCAGGACGTTGCAGCAGTAACGAGGAGGATGCTGCTGGGGCACAGTCATCATTCACCTCCCACCCAAGGGGATCAGTACCAGCCAGCCCGTGCCTGTACCAGCAGCACTGGGGGCAGCACAATATGTGCCCTAAAGCACCAAAACTGTGGTTTATGCTAGATGTTGAGCAATGGGGTGCTGCTTTCTGCCTTGGACACGCTGACCATGCTTATCTGCGGGGGTTCCCTGCTCATTTCCCCATCTCACCCATGGCAAACAATTCCTGCTCCTCACTGATCGCTGTTATTTATTTGCTTGCTCTTTTTGGCTTCAGTATGAGGTTACTGGAGCTGTTTGTTAAGCTGTGGTCAGCCGGATCAATGATACATACGGCTTATGACTGCTATTAGAGAAAAAACCCTGATAAAGTATTTCCCCTGCTCCTTCACTGGAATATTACTTCTAGCAGGGAAGTTCAGTCAAGTAAACCTCATCCGAGACACAGAAATCAGCATCCCTGGCTGCATTCCTCATGGGTCCCCATGGGTTTGCTCCCAGCAAAACAAACTGGGCTGCAGGGCCAGTAACCCCACACTGTGTCCGGCTGCAATGCTGCACTACAGCCCTGCTGTGATTAAGATGCTTCCATGGCCCTGCAAATAGGTTTTCCTCTAATCCTGGCAATGAGCAAGCTTCTTCATCCACCCGCTTCTCTAATTCCCTCCTGGGTGCAGGAATTGATTTTCTGCAGTGCCCATGGAGAGCTTGGGTGGGCAGGAGGAGCTGATGGAGGAGAGAATCCACTGCCGGCCCAGAGCTGCTTCCGAATCCCTCCATCAGCAGCACTGACCTCAAAGTAGGCCAGTTTCCCTGGGAAAATAGGTAAAGCCACGAGTGCCTGAAGCGAAGCTCTAACCTATTTTGCCATACGCCCAGCCACGCTGAGAGAATAAACGAGAGCAAATGAAGCTGGAGAAGCCCAGGAGCACTCCAGGGGATGGGGCACACTTCATCCGGCAGCATCTGAGGGGCTCGGAAGGTGCCCTTCCATCCCTGGAATCGCAGGGAAGGTCAGAAAACTCAACTGCCTGCTGAGCCAGGCTGGGATTTAAGGAGCTGCTTAAGCAGAGCTGCTGAGGAGATGCCTCCGGGCATGGGGCAGGTCCTGGCACCCTGAGGGAGCTCCTGCTGTGCTTTTCACCTCACCTGTGGCAGTGACTCCAGCCTGGAGCAGATGGCACCCACTGACCCCAGCCATGTCCTGGTCCCCAAAGCACAGCAAACCCACATACTTCAGTCCCCTTTGGAGCTCTCACTATAAACCCCATTTTCCCCTGCAATGCCTTTCCAAAGCCATCCTGGTGGATGCTGCAGGCTTTAGCACCCATAGCTGTTAACAAAAAGGACTCCCCCATCCTCAACCCGTCCCATCCTCCCCAGCCCAACAGACCCAGGAGAGACCTTACCAGTTTTTTAAGACAAGAGTTGTTATCAGAGCAGCTATGACCATGATGAGGGACACGGTTATAGTGATTATCTGATGAACCGCCAGACCTGCAGAGAGAAGAAAGGAGAGGGAATGGGAATGGGAGCCAAGGGGATCCCGGGAAGGATGCGCAAAGCCCTCGCTGCCTCCCAGCCCCGGCAGACATGATCCTCTCCCTGCTAACAGAGAAGAATCTTTAAGCCCAGCTTCCCATTTCCTATCTTCTCAAGTATGTTCTTTGTCAGCCCAAATTAGGCACGAAGAACGGAAGAGATGCGGAGCCGTATCCCCTCTGGGACGGAAAGGGAAACTTGAGCGCAGCCTTGCAGCGGGTGCAGGATTAACCAGAGCTAATAATTACTGCACTAACTGCTGCGAGCTTAGAAGGTCGGATGGGCTCATTTTCTCCTAATTCACCTTAAACAGGGTATAATTTTGGCTCGTGTATCATTCCTAATGAGCAGTTTGGAAACAAAAGCATCTCGATGTACAGTATGTTTGTGGGTTTGTGCTGCTTTACAGTTGCAATTTCGTAATGAAATGATTTCCCTGGCTGCGGCCCAAGGATGTGCTATTTTTCACGAACAGATGTTGCAGCTCCTGATGGATGGTATTTTTAATAAGTACGTACGTGTTGGCATGGCAGGAAAAGAAGCAGCTCTTTAGGTCTGGATTTTTATACATATGTTTGTATATATGGACCTGTGCAATACACGCGCAGCACTCCCAGCTATTTCGGGTGTGCGTGGCTGCTTTGTCCCATGGAAGCACGCACAGGCTCCCAGCCACTGCCCATAGGTGAGGATGAGGCTGGGGCTTGGAGCAACCTGGTCTAGTGGAAGGCATCCCTGCCCATGGCAGGGGGTTGGAGCTGGACCCGGTTCCCTTGGCCCCAGTCTGTGATTCCATGACTCCGGCTGCTCTATGTACACCCATCCCTTCCCCAGCAGCAGCAACAGTGGGGGGAAAACCCTCCTGGGAGAGACACACTGGGGACAGCCTGTGCCTCCTCATAGCCCTCAGTACCAGTCTCTGCAGGGACTTAGCACAGAGCATCCCTATGCCCCCATGGAATGCCGCCCAGCGCTCTCCCACGCTCCCAAGCAATGGATTTGGGGCTATGCTGTGGCTGCCTGGCTTCCAGCACAGTGCACCCCACTCGAGGCAGGCTCACAGCCCAGGCACCAATGAGGCCAGATTCATCAGTGGCATTTTAAACCTGGGATCACGCCTGCTGCTCCGCTGCTGCTCTCACAGGACACAAGTCTTCACACCCTGGGAATTCATTACAGCATCTCACCCAGCTCTGCTCATCCCTGAGCCCTGGGGGGTTTGGGTCCCTGCCTGCTCCCACGCTGCCAACAACACTCATCAAGGGAGAAATGCTGCTCGCAAATCAACCGCCCCAGAATGCGAGTCTGGACAGTTGGATACAACAGAACCAAGGTGACCTCTGAGGACTCTGTCCAACAAACACGGCCAGCACTCAGGAAGCACTCGTCCGCAGGGAATGCCACGTTACCAGGTACAGAAGCGATGGCCAGGCACCCCCTGGTGATCACGAAGCTCTGGTGTCTGGCAGACCAAGAGTACTCACCTCCAAATCTAAGGCATAAGGGGTTCTAAAACGTAGCACGCACCCAGCACCCTGCAGTGCTTATTCCACTTTCTCAGTAAGTACACAATGGAGATCTGGGATAAGGGCTGGAGAAGAGAGCAGAGCTCTGGCCGGGTTTAAGGACAGGATGCTGTCCAGAGTGGGACGTGGTGGACATCACCAACAGAGGCGTTTTCTAGAGGCAGGACGGAGGATTGGCAACCTCCTGAAGGCAAGCATTTCTGAAATGCTGGCTTTTGGGTCCTGACACGGTCCCAGCTCCAAGACGGCAGAAGGCAGGAGCCCAAAACACAGGAGATGCAGGATACTGCAACCCCCATGTATGTGTGGGTTCTCATTCTGCTCCCCAGGGCTTCCAGACACACATTCCCTCCCCGGGGAGCCATCAGATGGACTCACGGATGGCTGCTCGCCTGCACCCTGCTACAGTGAGCACACAAGTCCAGGAACACGCCAAGGTTATTTTTCTCCCTCAACTCAAGCACCTATTTTGCAAATGACCCATTTCCTCCATTTCCTCTCAATTACACCTCAATTGGCTCAACCACCAAGGCCCTCAGAACACACAGTGGGTCAGGATGCGGCTGTAAGCGCTGGGGACCTGGTGGCAGAGGACAGGGAGGACTCAGCACCCCTGCACCAGCTCCATCAGGTCCCGACACTGGGAAGCAGCCACCGGGATGCCTCAGCTTCCCCACAATTGCCTGGAGAGCCAGAGCCGAGCTTGCTGCTCTGCCTTCGGCTTCCACTTCCCACGGGAATCCATTGGGATAATGCCTTCTCCTGAAGCAAGGCATGGAGAAAACTTCTGGCCCTGCACCTTGGGGACCTGGAGGACGGCCGCGAGAGGAGCCGTGTCCCGATGGAGCCGAGGAGCACAGCCAGCAGCTCCCAGCCCGTGCCACGTGTGCTGGGTCAGGAGTGACGCCCACCCCGGCGCCGGCGCATCCTTCGCGGCAGTCTTGGAGCAGATCCCAGTGGGACACCGCCGACAAAGAGGGAAGGAAAGGCTCTAAAAATAAAACAAAGGCAGCCCAGGGCCTGATTCCTTTGAGAAGGAGCGGCGTCGGGATGAGACCTGCAAAGGCAGGAGCAGAGGATGCGGGAGAACCAAAGGATGCAATTAATCCCTGCACTTACATCATGGGGAAGGCGCAGGCAGAACAGATTGCAGGTGGCTGAGCGCCTGGAAGGATGGCAGCTCTCTGGAGCAGGACACATGGGCTTAAAGAAGGGCTGGATAATTTTAGATGCCATCGCATACATAAGTTGCCATATGTATATAAGCAGAGATGAAGGTTCCTTCACATTGCATATGAATTAATATGCATCAGAGACCAGGGATTTCAAAGGGATGGGAGATCGCTTTCCCAACAGCATTGACCACAGCAATGATGGAAAGAAGGAAAGGGACCTGAAGTATGGTTTCCTAGGAATCCCTATAGCAATGCCCACTGCACTAAAGGCTAAGAGGTCTTTATTCTTACTTTGCAAATATAGCAAATCCTTTCCTCGAGATCTCAAATCTTTTCCTCAAGGCCTTCGCAGGAATGTATAGAACTGCACAGAGCAAAATCCAACAGAAACACCCCATCTGCCACAGAAGGTGCTCATGGATGGGGCATTCGTGGGAAAAGGGAACATCCCATCTGGGACACCACCGCCAGGGAAAAAGGCGAGAGGAAAGAGAGATGGTTCCAAAGACCACAGCATTATTTCAAACACAGCCCTAGGAGCCCAATCTGTGCGGAGGAAAGGGGCCTGGAGGATAAAATCAATAGCTCATAAAGGAAAATTACCCTCCTCCACCAGTGTGGGAAGCCTGATGGCACACGTGTAGCTCAGTGAGAGCCCATGCCCCCAGCACTTGCTGCAAGCCACAGGGAAGAACATGGAAGCAGGAATTCCAGCGGCTCGGTTTTGTTTGCTCATCTCTGCAGCAAACATTGCACGTGGCAAAGGTTGGATCCCAGTGAGCTACAGATATGGCGCTCCCTTAATTACACCTTAATAAGCGGTGAATGAAGGAGATGCCAGCAGGACCAGGGCTGGCACTGGGAATGGCATCGGTGAGCGGCCGCCCCGTTCAGCACCGCCTGCCAACGCCTCATCCCTGCACAGGGACCATGAGCAGCTCCCTCTCACCAGGCTTTTACCAGGCAATTTGACGCAGTGACCATTTAACTGGAGGGTAATTACAGGAGAAGTATTTAATGGAATTGAAAGTGTGTCCAAAGCCCCGCGCTTCTGCTGGTGCAGCAGAAATTCACGTGTCGCCTGCCAGGAGGGAAAGCTCTTCAAAGGCACTCTTTGAACCCTCGGAAACACTCAAATAATGCTGGGTTTTTCCATTGCTGCACTGTCCGAGCGAGCTCTGCTCTCAATGGAGACTTCAGGTCCCATCCCGCAGTGAGAAACACAACCTCAGCTCCCCATGGGCTGCAGCTCTGCGTTCACCTGCAGAGCACAGCCCCAGCATCCCAGGAAGGAACCATCTCCTCAAAGCAAGCAAGCAGCGGGGCTTGGGTTTCTCTGTTATTTTAAAGACCATCTATTTGCCAGTGAGATGAAAGCACTGAGTTTTGGCCTTTCCGGGCACCTTTGGAAACGGCTCCCGGACAGCTCTGCATCAACGGAATTAATTCCATGAGAAAAGCCATTCGAGGCTAATGTCTTGCTGCTGCAGAAGTGCGCAACGGCAGCGAACAGGAGATATAAGCTCTTAATTAAAAACAAAGAGAACCTCTATCCCCCAAGGCCTTTATTTCAACAGCTCTGGTTAGGGAGACCGTATTTTTCATTTTCCCAATAAAAACAGCTACGAGCCGCAACTCTTTGAAGACCCTCGTCAAGGCCTCGGAGCTGCATAACATTAAGAGAGGGAAAACCAGCTCTGCTTTATTCTGGAGAGTGCAATCTGAGTTACCATCAGTGGCAGAAACCAACGGACACCCCAAATACCTGCTGCACCTTCCTGCACATCCATGCGGATGCCTTCCTTGCTCCTTCCTCTGCCTCAACATTCCCACAACCCCCACTCTTGAATCAAAATGCCAAACAGAGGGAAATCTCCCAAATATAAGCCAGTATGCAGTGGGGAGCAGGGGGGTTTGTACGGCATCATAGGGGTGATGGAGAGGGAAGCGGTGATGGCAGCAGGGTTTACACCTCTCCCTCAGCAAAGCATCATACCAAACTGGGGAGAGACCATTCCAAATGGGCTCCCAGTAATGGGAATCAAAAAGGGACTGTCTCTCGGGAGTGCTGAAGGGCTTATAGAGAGGGAAACAATGAAAACACAGACAGAATTGGTGCCACGGCAATTGTTCCTGGCCAAAATAACCTCCTAAGTGACTTCCATGGAGAGCATCACAGCACGCACAGAAGCCAACAACCAATACTGGAGCCATCACCTCCAGTCCCACACCAGCCAGTCCCACCACATCTCCCAGCATGAGGGGCTGGTCAGTACCTGCTGCCTGCGAGAGTCAGCAAAGGATTCATAGACTTACAGACTGGTACGGGTTGGGAAGGACCTTAAAGCTCATCCAGTTCCAACCCTCTGCCACAGGCAGGGACACCTTCCACTGGAGCAGGCTGACTCCAAGCCCCATCCAAGCTCGCCTTGAACACTGCCAGGGATTCCTCTTGGGGCATTCGGCTAAAGCCCATGGTTCTAGGGCTGGCTCCCTGCTGGCATCCCAGCAGGCAAAGTATGGATGGAAGAGCAGAGCGATCCGAGAATGGGGAACACTCAGTCTGCTGGGCTCCATGGAGCCTCCCCAGTCTGCAGTAGCTGAGCATCGGGTACCACATCTCCAGGCAGGAGTAGGCAATCCCAGTGCAGTGGGTGACCACTGGTCAGTGAGTGAGCTTGGTAACTGGCCACCAACCTGCTCTGGGCATCGTCCCCAGCTGCCTTCGGACACAGGACATCAGTGCCAGTGGCCACCCAAGGGGCTCTCCCCAAAGTGGGGTCTTCTCATGGGGCTCAGCATCCCGTTCTCATCCCTGCTGTGGCACCAGGAGAGCTCTTCCCGAGCATCACAGGGATGCTGGGAAAACCCAACCGGACTCGAGAGGCTTTACAGCTCCGCAGCCATCAGAAACTGCATCTGATCCCTGACAGCTTCATCCAGCTGATAAAGCTGCTTTTGGACAGAAAAATTCAATCATGAGCATTATGTGGCAGTCCTGCTGCAACCACAGCCACAAATGGCCTTTCCCAGGGGGGATCAGTCAAACCCTACTGCTGTTTAATAGCTTGGAAGGAAAATAATTACCAAAACCTATGAAAACACCAGGGTTAAACAGAGGGGAGGAGACCTGGCGGGAGTCCTGGAGAAGCCTGCTCTGGTACAAAGCCTGGAGCTGCCCGACCAACAGAACCTCCTTGAACCCCCTCCTCTTGCCTTTGAAGCAGCATTTGGGCTGGCAAAGCCCCTTGGTTTCCCACCCGGTGAAACAGGATGCTCAGCTCTGAGGCCCTTCACAGTGAGTTGAAGTGAAATACAGCTCTTCAGCAAAACAACCCCGCCACGGATGCTGGAAACCTCCTGGTATTTGGGGCTGGGACTGATGAAAGGAGAATATCCTCCTCCTGCTGCTACGGAGAAAAATCCTTGCCAGGAATGAAGATCCTGGAGGCTTAAGCTAAAGACACTGGGACTTATCTGCTCAGGTGCTACAGCAAATATCACCGAGCAATAAATACTTGCGAGAGCAGCAGAGGAAAGCTCCTGGCTCACTCAGGCACACGTGGGAGAGGGCACACACGCACGAAAGCATCTGCTAATCTCAGAGGAGACAGTGCCTTCTCCTTGCCAGAGAGAGCTCAGCTCAGGGATGCGCTCCTTTCCTGCTTCAGCCATCATCCTTATCCTTCAGCCTTACAAAGGATCCTTTGGGAACCCCCAGGAAGGGCGATTGGTGGGTGCTGGTGCAGGGGGTACCAACCAGCCCCTCACCTCCCATCCCACCCCTGGCTCCCCATGCCTCTGCACAGCGCATCAAAGAGGCGGCTCCGTCCCGACCTCCCAGGGTCCTCTTTTAAACACGTTTTACCTTTAATTAATTCCTTTGAAGCCTTTTGCATCCCCTATCTGCCTTCGTCCAGCGCTCCCTTCTCGCCCCCTCACCTACCAAACCCTCCCCTCTGCCCCTTCCCGAGCAAAGCACGGTGCCAAACTCATTGCGTATCAGCAATCAAATCACCATTAAGAGCAGCAGACGGCACATAAAGTCTTTTGCCTTATAAAGCACTTAAAGGTTTAATTAAAGACGGCTTTATTCTAATAATACCGAGAGGAAAGCATCGCACAGCCCAGCCAGCACAACTCCTGCCTTCTCTGATTCATTCTTCTCTCCTTGTTTTCGGCCCACGGTACTGGAGGATGCTCAGCCTTGGTGGAGGAGCTGTGCCCGCACAGGGAGCATCCACCCAGTCAAGCTCCCCACGGCCCTTCCCTCTCGCTGCATGCTGGCACGTTTATTATTCCTCTCCTTCCATGCTCCAGCCTAAACCGACTCTGACAGCCCCCGAGAAAGGAAGCACGTTTTTGAAAGCATAAGCACAAACCACGCCTGGGTGAACATACTGCGTCCCCATCTGACTGCCACCGCACGCTGCCAGGCGCCGGGCAGGCGGAGGTGGCACCGGGACAAAGGCACCTGAGCACCGGGTGACCTGGAGCATCCCCAGCAGCACCCACTGCACGGAGCAGCGATACCAACAGCGCACGGATCCACTCGCCTCCTCCTCTCCTCCCTACCTGCAGTGTTTGCGACTCCGGGGGAGTTGTTCTAAGCTTGTTTTTTGCTGCTCATGACTCACAGACACATTGTTTTTGGCTTTTTTGCTGCCTTCTTCAGTGAGGAGGAGTGGGGTGAGAGGAAGATCGAAGTGAGCAGGATTGCTTTCACTGCCTGTCTAAGCGAGCGCTGCTGCCTTCGTGATGCACTCCCACCCTGCGGACCCCCACGGTCTCCCATCCATCATCAGGTCTCCCCCCCCAGCACCACCAGCAGCAAATCCCATCCTGGCAACGCGTGCAGGGAAGCGAGGGGACGGTGGTGAAGCACTGCCTTCATTAGCATGATGCCAGCACCCAATCCAATGGGAATGGATGCTGCTGGGTGCTGGGGATCACTGGGTCCCCAGCTCCCTTAGGTGCCACAAGCAAGTGGGCCCAGTCCAACCCGAGAGGAAGCCAAAGGACCGCAAGCAGCGAGCACAGCATCCTTCCCTCCTTACCTCCCTCTGCACCCACCGCGGGCTCCCATCGCAATGTGCAGCACTTTACTGGATGAGGGCTGGCAGTGCTCGTTGAGACAAATCAGAAGTACAGGCAAGTAACCTAATCCTAATTTGTAGCCATATGTTTTTCCCAGCAGAGAACAAACACTTCCAGCTGCTAAAGCTTACACAACGGAAAGGAGCCGGGCCTGAAAAATGCATGGGCGCATCGCCAGCAACACCGGCATCAGCACGGCTGGTGCTTCCAGGCACCGGGATGCTCATCCCAAAGCACAGCGACAGCTCAGCGCTCCCCATGGGAGCAATCCTGGGTGCTCAGCTCCAGCCACGGATGGAGAAGCAGATCTGGAGCTGTGGCTCTTTTCAATTTAGGGTGGTCAGGCTCAGATCAAAGAGGTCCTTTAGCCCCGGGAAGGAGTTTATCACATTCACCACTCGGCGCAAAGAAGTTCATTAGCAGAAGCTCCGGCCCTGGAAAAAGGCCCTAATGAGAGCTAAGAGCTGGCAGATTAAAGCAGTCCGTCCCCTGGGAGGCTGCCGGGGCTGCGGCTCCCTGCCGACACCGGCTCATCCTCACCTAAACCAAGCAGCCAACACGTGCCGGGAGCCAACAGTCCATGTGCTGCTGCCACAACCATCCCCCTGGACCCCACACACCCAACGGACAACGCCACCGAGGCACCGACCATGGCAGGTTTGGTGCCTCCATGGCATCATCCTCAGTGCCCCTCAGTGGGCAGAAGAGGCTGAAGATCTCATCACGCACCGAGGGTAAAACCCTCGCGCCAGCGCTCGTCACCGGTACTCCCTCACTAATCCATCCAGCCAATTCCACTCTTTTATCTAACAGGTGTGTAGGTTGGGAGGTTTTCACCACTATAAATACCTCCCTTAAGTCAGCAACAACATCGCGGATGCCTCCTCTCTTTCTGCCAAGCGGGCCGGGTTGGATAAACTAATTGGGATTAAGATTAGGCCATAAAACTCTTCTTTGATTCAATCAGAAAATCACTGTGGGCTAAAAGCAGTCGATGCGCAGTGAGTACATTGGTAAACTCCACAGCGATATCCCACGGTTTAATACCAGCAATAACAAATATAATTGGATATAAATGGGAAGCAGCTTCCCCATCCATGTCCACGCAGCAGACAGCGCTGGGGGGACGCACCGCTGTGCTGAGCACCACGCTGAACGTGATTACGGGCGATGGGCTGGATGCTGCTAATGGGAAACACAGGGAGCTGCTGGAAAATGCCTCGGATGAAAGGCATGGAGCAGAGCGGCCGCCTGCCCTCTGAGCACTCTTATTTAACATCACACACCCCTTCTTCATGAGCCCCACACCGCGGTGATCCTCGACCCACCCCGGTCTCCCCATCGCCCCCGGCAGACCCTACCTGTGCTGTCTCCCAGCCCGCGGGGTGGGCGAGCATCCTTGCCACTGCTGCTGTGGCCAGCGGCCGGCTCGGCGGTGCTGGTGCGGCCGGGGCTGCTGTGGGGCACATCCCCACCGGGCGCAGGAGCCGGGGTGCTGGGGGGCACGTGGGGTGGTGTGGCGGCGGTGGCAGCAGCGGTGGTGGTGGTGGCAGTGGTGGTGGCAGCGGTGGTGGTGGTGGCAGCGGCGGTGGCGAAGGAGCCGGGCAGGGTGCTGCTCTCCAGGGAGTCCTCCTCGCCCGTGGGGCCCCACACGATGACCTCGGGCAGCGCCGTGGGTCGCCCATCCCGTGGGAAGAAGCCGCGGCCGCGCAGATGCCGTCGGCCCCTCCGGGAGCGTGGCCGGTGGGGGGGGTGAGCGGGGAGCAGCGGG